>VWYO01021123.1:82037-115437 GCA_013400275.1 Rhadina sibilatrix | reverse complement strand
TCTGTCCCCATCGCGCCTCTGTCCCCATCGCGCATCTGTCCCCATTGCGCATCTGTCCCCATTGCGCCTCTGTCCGTCCCCATCGCGCGGCGGGCAGCGAGAGCTCTTCGTCCGCGCTGCCTGGCGACCAGAAGGGAAACACCGGGTCCGCGGAACAGGGAGCCGTTCTCCAAGCTTCCTTAACACAGGCTTTAAGTAAGCAGAGTCCTGTGTTAACAAATACCTTAGAATGGAAACTGACCCAAGATGCTGTAAAGACTGTTAGTGCCAGAGGGAGAAGAGACCGGAAGACCTTTCTTCCAACCTTTGAAATATGAATTAGAAAGACACTGAGTGATTTATCAGTTTCTCTATTTGCCAAACTTTCCTAAGAAGGATCCACTGGAATTTTCCAAAAGGAAGAAAATAACAGTTTAGGGTGGTTTACTGAATTAACGTATACAACATATACAAATATATACAATAGTATATACACCTATATTACTTATGGCTCTTAGCCATCCTATTTTATTGGGATTAGAGGTGACTGTTGGTAGGCTTTGCCTTTATATCATATATTTCTATACATTATGTATAGTAAAATTGTCATTAACCTGGCTAAACAAGAAAATGCTTGGTCAACAATGCATTAAAGTACCTTAAATGTAACTTTAAACTGAATCAGCTGCTTTATATGAATCTTCCAGGAGATCAATGAAGTATCAATTCCACAAATAATTTATGTAACTTCCTAAATGATCAGATAATTATTCCCAAATTGGCGAATGTGGATGTTTGATCTCATCATGGTTGTGTTTGCTCTGAGTCTTCCTCATCTTCCCCCCACCCCAGCATTCAATCAGAACACAAGTAAAGAATGTGCAGCTGGCCATGAGTCATCCTAATGGAGACAAGGCAGCCACAGCTGTCAATAGGGTCTGATCACTACACTTCTGCACCATGTGAATGGCCATACTGATATTTTTGTACCAAGCATGAGACAAGTCCATGTAGGCCACACCTCCAGGTTGTTTTGCTGAATTGGGAACAGTGTTCCCTGCTAATCTTCCAGCAAGTAGTTGCTGATGAATTCATGGATCTCTGTCAGTAGGAGAGGCAAAAAAACCCCATGCACAATAATTATACATATACAAATGCTATCCATAATGGTGTAATAATCCTCTCTATAGTAGAGTAAAGAAAAAAAAGAATACCAAACCGAACAATGAAACAAAACCTCTACCATTTTCAGTTTCTCCTGGTGAGGATGAGGTTAACCTTGCTGGTGCTTTCCAAATC
Source organism: Rhadina sibilatrix (assembly GCA_013400275.1). Taxonomy (NCBI): domain Eukaryota; kingdom Metazoa; phylum Chordata; class Aves; order Passeriformes; family Phylloscopidae; genus Rhadina; species Rhadina sibilatrix. Next base: position 114,159 of record VWYO01021123.1, on the reverse strand, counting down.
TCCAAATAAACTTTCAAAAAGCAAAGATGACCCTAGTGAAAATCCTTCTTTCATCTTGAAAGACATCATTTCACTAAATTCCCTGTACCTGAGGGGTTTGGAGGAAGAAAATTAGGCTGCTTTCCATTGATGTGTGATGTAACTCCTGCAGATATCTCTGGCAAGCAACATAAAGTACCCCAGCTAATTAAATTCAGTACTGTCAGTTTCCTCAGCAAAGATAGAAGGCAACAGATCAGATGTAACTTCACCACTAAGAGAACTCTGAAGGGCTTCACTGTGTTTTTTATGTCTGGATTATAGTGTCTTACGCATTTGTCTACTGAAGAAATTCAAAGAAAACAAGCTCAGCTGGAGGTATGGAAGTCTGCCCTGCAGACAGAAGATCATGGAACAAATCCCACTGGAAGAAATTTTGAAACATATGGAAGACAGGGAGGTGATTAGAGACAGCAAGCGTGACTTCACCATGGACAAATTGTGCCTTACTAATCTGGTGGCCTTCTGTGATGGAGTGACTGCATTGGTAGACAAGGGAAGAGTTATGGATGTCATCTGCGGTGGCTTTTGTAAGGCCTTTGACACAGTTCCATAAATCATTCTTTCTGCTAAATTGGAGAAATACAGATTTCAGGATTGGACCATTCAGTAAATAAGGAATTGTCAGAATGGCTGCATTCAAAGGTTGTGGTCAATAACTCAAATGTCCAGGTGCAAACCAATGAGATGTTACCACTCAAGGGACTGAATTGGGACCAATACAATTTAATATTATAACATTTCAAATCAAACAACAGTGACAGTGAGACTGAGTGCAGCCTCAGAAACTCTGCTGATAACACCACACTGAGGGGTGCAGTTCGTTGGTTTGAGGGAAGGGATCGCACCCTGAAGAACTTTAAAAGACTGGGCTCATATGACCCCCATGAAGTTCAAAAAACCTAAAGTCAAGGTCCTGCACATGGGTCAGGGCAATCATCAGCACCAGTTCAGTCTGGGTGATGAATTGATAGCGGGGCTGGAAAAGGACTTGGGATGTAGGTAGATAAAAGCTTGGACATAAACTGACAATGTGCACTTGTAGGCAGAAAACAAATAATACCTTGAGTTGCATAAAAACAAGTGTGACAGATTGAGGGAGGTGATCCTCCCCCTCTGCTCTCAGGAGACCCCACATAGAGCACTGCATCCAGGTCAAGAAAAGCTGGATGGACCTCTTGGACCATCTTCAGGGAAGATAACAATTATTAGAGGGCTAAAGCTCTGCTCCTATGAACACAGGCTGAAAGAGTTGGGGTTATTCAGCCTGGAGAAAGGTTTCAGGGAGATTTTATTGCAGCCTTTCAAGACTTAAACTGGGCCGCTAAGGAAGACCAAGAGAGACTTTTTACAAGGTCCTATAGTGACAGGAGGAGGAGCAAGGGTTTTAAACTGAAAGAGGGTAGATCTAGAACACTGGAAGAGGTTTCCCAGATAAGTTGTGAATATCCCATTACTGGAAGCCTTCAAGGTCAGGTGTAATGGGGTTTTAAGCAACCTGATCTAGTGAGGAGTGTCTCCATTCATGTCAAGGTGGTGGGGCTGGATGATATTTAAAGGTCTTTTATTATCTAAACAATTCCTATGAGGTGTTGCTTCAGCACATGGGGACTGTATGCACAAGGGAATGGACGGTTTGAGCTGGCTGGCTATGTCTTCATTTTTGTCTGCTGTAGGTAATCCCTCAGAAAGCTGAAAGAAATTATGGAATTCAAAGAGAATGAGGAAGAGGAAAGGGAAAATAGCAACAGACATAGAAAATAATATTTTGAATCCTGTAATATTCTAGTCCAAAATGTATGTCAATTCTGATCTTCTGTGCAGGACTCTGATTACTTCAGGTCAGTCTGTCAAAGATATTTGGCACCCAATTAAATTTACGAATTAGATGGGTACTGAAGTATTATTAAGATCAATTGCAAGTCTCATCAGCATTTAAGATATCTCTGAAAAGCCTGGCAAGTATCTATTTGCATAATCAGGTGCTTAAACAGTTTTAAAAAATATGCCCTTAATACCTAAAACAGATTTGGAGAGAACCAAGAGCAGGCAGAAATGGTCAAAGAGAGCAACTAATAACATGGAAGAGGATACGGATCTTAAGGAAGCAGGGAGAGATGTGATGACAAAAACAAAGTTCTGACTGTTATTAAAAGAAAAAGTGAAGTTTTATTTATCAGAATAAATAACCAAAGAAATAAAACATAAAACCTGACATATATAGAAGTTACTATCCACAAAAAGTCTCCCTGTTAAAAATTTGCATCTTCTCTTGGAGTGTGTTTGCTACAAGATGTCTAAGATAGTGCTTTTCAAAGTAAAACAAACTTCACAGTTTTTATATACATGATAATCATCACAAATTACAGTTACACGGGTTCAAAAAACTAGACCTGCAAAACCAACCAAATAAACCTCTCACCTTTTGATATGTATAATAAACATTACTCTAACAGCCTGCAAAGGCAATCACAGACTAATGGAGTTAAGGGAAAGGTTCTTCTATGGTTCAGTTACTTCGTCTTTGTCAACATTTCTTACGCTTTGTGAATACTGATATTGATGTTCAACACTGACAGAGGTTAGATATGATCTTAATGGACCCTGTCCAGGCTCTCCAGCACAGAAAATCTCATGTTTACGTGATAGTTTTTGATCTTCCCCTACTCAGTAACATGGCTGGTGAAAGATGCAATGGAGGGATGGTGACAGTCCTGGCTAAGGGGTGTCCATTTGATAAAAGGTGGAGGGGGGAAGCAGAATGTTACAGACATCTTGTAGGTGAATGGATGCAAAGACAGCAGGAACATTAAGAGTGGCATTTATCATCATTGACTTGAATGCTTCCCAAATTGCTGAGGTTGAGACAATCTTCCTGAATGCTGATGTTGATNTTGGCTCTACAACCCAGGACATACTTCAGTCACTCTAAGTATCCACCATCCAGAATACATATATTCTTCTTCTAGCCCCAGTCCAGCCATGTGGTGAGATTGGATCGACTCTGGCTTTCTGCATTCCTTCTGTTTCTTTTCACTCACCTATCTACTACACCAGTTCATTGCATTGGTGTTGATTTTCCTTTCTGTCCACCAGTTTCTTCCCATTTTTCATCTGCTGCCTAACACACTCAAGATGTGTTAAGTAAATATTTTTCACTTTTTGTAAAAAGAAATGGAAAAGAGAGCAAGAAAAAATATGGGATGTCTAATTTTTTTATCCTATTCTCCTGCACTGCAAGAAACCACTTTTGTCTCTTCCCAGGGCAGCACAGACAAGAGCAGACCTTTTCATCTACTTGTACCTCCAAGTCAGGACCATAAATCCCACATTGCCTCATTTTGGGCCATTGGGTCATCTAATACAGGCATAGTCTACAGGATGAACATATTTTTGATAAATCCAGCGCTGAATTAGCATTGAACATGACTGAATAAATCAAGCAATTTCCTGTCTTCGCAGGAGAAAGGCACTCACTTTTCTTGCAATAGATTTAATCATTCAGGAAAAGTAATTTTGGTAACAGTTTCAAGATTTCTTGCAATGACATTGGCCCAATGTAGAATTTCATGTTAAAATTGGTTCCCCTACATTCTAGGTATTTTCACTTAGCATTCCAGCTCTCAAGAGCATTTTACTTTTGTTTTTTTACTTTAATTGGCCGGTCATTTTTAACCTACCTTCGCCTAAGAAAAAATGAAACTTTGCTCTGCTTAGGCTTCCTGGTCTCCTGTTATTTCTTTGGATCCACCAATTAAGGTGTTTTTCTACTTTTGCTTTGGCTGCAGTGTAGAGTTGAACCCTTATTCCACTTCCCTCAGGCGTTTGCATTTCAGGGACTGGCAAAGCAATCTCCAGTTGCAGAGAACTTCTCAATGCAGAAACACTTGCACTTTAGCTCTAAGGACAGCAGCTGACATAGATGGAGATTATTTTGAAGTTCTTCTACAGAGCATTCCCAGAAATACCTGTGTTTGCTCCACAAGACTAACTAGAGAAAGCTTAAAAGAAAACCCACTGGCAGCCTTCTACTGCAAGCAGAGGCTGCATCTCTCAGTTACTTAGAAATCTTGTTCTCATTAGTGTAGCTTCATTTCAGGCTGCCTGAGAATGCGAAAGCCACTCACATCTGCAATTGCACAAAAAAATCCCTACTACCCCTTCTTTGAAATTCCAGGGGTCAGAGCAGATGTTTTCAAGAGAGCTATCAGACAGTCTACAAATTCTGGTTTGATTTACAGATCTTGCTGGCACAATTCTGTCAGTGGCATTACCTTCAGTTATTCCTGTACAATACTTAAGTGCAATAAAACCTAATCCAAAGGCCAAAAAAAAAAAAAAAAAAAATAAGGTCTTCTAGGACATCAAAGCTTTGTCACTGCCATGATAAAATGTAATATCCAGCTTTAACTCACTCTAGATCATTACAATCCAACAAATAACACAGGGAAAAAGCCAGAGAGACAAATATTTGGAGAAGAATAATGTCTTATTACAGAAGTGGAAAGATTTTCACTGTCTGTTCCTTTGTCCTTTGTAAAAATATATCTCCTGATCCTGATGTTATATATTTGTATTGAGAGTCATCTGAACAGTGAGGTCCTGGCTATAATGTATAAATACAAATACAAGTATTACGGGAAAGTGAAGACCTCCTACATAGGTCTTTGAGTTTTTGTTTTGTTTAAAGTATTTCTATGAAAAATTATCCAAATATGTCTCTTTTCAAGATTTTTAGTAGGGCAGAGGGTGTAGAAATGATGCAAGGCAGTAACAAACAGAAGTCTTTGACTAATTCTTTCTCCCAGCCTCATCTCTAACACATTTAAAAAGGAGCCCTCAAATGTAAAGCCATAGTAGGAACAATGGGCTGATGAAAAGGCAATCCCTGGGAAAAATATCCTGAAGTCAAGGAAATAGTAGGCCAGATTTTTATCTGTTGTGTATGTAGTAAAATGTCTTCATTAATGGAAATTAATTATGCCGATTTTTTTACCCAGTAGTCACATCCAATGTAAGTCTCAAGAGCAGATGTTTCTTCCTTTATCTCACCAGAGAAAAAGAAGTCCCTTTCTTCTTCCTGGATAGATAATGTAAAGATCGTCAATGGAAAAAAAAGTAAATGGATGAGAAAATTTAAACAAATATTTGATAGAGACAAGGTTATTAATTTTATTTTTTGTGATAGCACCATTGTCTGGAAACCATCCCATAGCTGCTGAGTGAGCAGCTGGATCAGCATTCTCAAACTAGGAGAGGAAGATTTACCCAAGCTTTTCTGAACAAACCTGCATATAACTAAGCATAAATTTTTTATTTTGTCAAAATTAATGCTTGGTGGAAACTGAAAATGTCCCAGTTCCTGCAGATCTGGAGGTAAGCTTCCTGGGGTCAAGAGTAGCAGAGTGCCTTCACAAAGATGAATATCAGTGTTGGATAGGAGGTCCAGTCTTCCCAATTCTCTTTCCACAGACAATTCTAGCCAAGGTCATGTTCACAGTGGCCATTTAGCAAGTGAGCAGAGTGAATAAAACTGAGTCCTGGTGGGGGATTTAACCTGGTGGCAGGTTTCCCCTTCTCTGGCTTTCAATTCCTTCTGCTGGATTTAATAGTGCAGCAAAAGTGAGCTATCTCTCTTAATCCTTAATTAGAGGGCACGAATCCCAGGTGATTTCAGGAACTTTTGAGTCTCTTTTACCTATCTCCCTAAAAACAGCACTTGATAGCTGATTTTTTAAAAAATTATTTACTTATTGTGCCTCAGGAGAGCCCACCTTATTTGCAATTCCTTTCTGGTCCACTCAGGCATGCTGTCAAATGGGGAGTCCGAATGCACAGAGCAAAGGTCACTGAAACATCTGCTTTCCCGGTCTTGTTATTACCAGTATGCTCTTTCCCAGCTTCTGTTGTTCCAGAAATCTTTCAAGCATATAATGGGTAAAGTTCCCTCATATCTAAACCTTCAGCTCCAGCTGACACCACCGTAATTTGTTTCCCATAGCAACTCATTTGGGATTCTTGACCTTGATGGAATGGCTAATGCGGCCATGTGGCCAGCTCGGCTTCAGTGCTGCGGAGAGATTGTGAGCAAGACATGACAAGTGTGTCTGTTTTTGTGTTTGGTGCCTTCATTTTATTAACCCTGGTTTGCTCTGGTTTCAGCTACAGTGCCCCATAGCAAAAGCTTTCTCTCAGATTTCTTAGTTCTAAAATGAGACACTTTTCAGTGGCTTGTTTTAACAGGTTGATATAAAATCAGACACTGAGGGCACCTGCATTTTCTGAAGGTTAGATGGAATCAGAATGTTTCTGGTTTAATTCCAGCATCTCTGATAAGTTCTCTATGAGCAGCATTGCTTACATTGCAGAGCCAAGACAAGAGGCAAGCAATTCCAGAACACAGGTAAATGTAAGTATTTCTGCAGATGGGTGTAGTGTAAATCAGCAGGATGAAGCTCACATTCTCTGTTATTCCTTTGTAAGAAAATCTATCAGCTGTATAATTAAGGAAGCAGTTTCTTATTGTCATTGATGCGTTAGGCGTGAATGCAAATTTCCCATTGACTTAAATAAGATATTATTTCAAAAATGCATTACTTAAATTAACATTTTCCCCCTTTTTTAAAGTAGATCATGTTTTTAGGGTTTGTAAAAAAATAATTTTTATGAGTGAAACTTTCATTTTTTTTTTCTGAAAAGCAGAAGCAACAGAAAATTTAAAAAAAAATAAATATTTTGCTGGAAAATCAGAAAATTTTCATTTCTAAACACTTTAAGTGAACTCATGAGCCAGTCAGTCCACTAGAATCGAGCTCTTAATGTCATGGAATGAATTTCCTGTTTGACTAAAATACCCAGAATATAGAGATGATAATTTAATAGATGATGACAGCCTGGATGAAAAGAAGTGTCAGAATATCCTAAACAAAAGGATTTGTCATGGAGTTTGACTCACAGATAGGAGGAGAACATATCAGGTGTCAGATATTTAACTTGCATAAAGCAGAGAGAAGGTCTTACTAGATTTATCAGTAAAAAACCGAACAAACAACAACCACATATTTTTCTTAATGAGACACTGTTGAAAAAGAGGGGAAAACATGTTTAAAAAATTTGAAAATATTTCATATGAAAATATTTCCAACATTATGTGTTTGGTGACTGCATTTGAAAAACACTTATACATTAAGCTGGTTATAAATAAAAATGTATTTTTGATTTTAAAGGAAGGATGTTTGCATGCATGCATGTTTGTATGTATGTATGTGACAGGGAACGTATTTCCTCTTCAGAGCTACACCAGGATTTACTGACAGAAAGGTGACTTGTATACTGTAGGGGAAATGAATCCCAGACCCTGTGTAAATGGATGATGAGGTAATCAATGGTTACACTCTGCTTTGTGCAACTGTTTCATTGTGCACTCCTTAAAATTTCTTTTGATTCAGAAGTGGTTGTGAAAAAACCCTGGTTGTGAAAACCCCCCCCACAAAAACAGAAAGAAAAAAGATGAACAGAGCTGAAGCCATCATGCAACATCCATTATACCCACAGGATAAAAACAGTGAGCAGCCTGTGAACAGTAATTGTAACATAGACTACAGTCAGCAGAACAGCTGGAATGAGAAATCAATTATTCAGCTAGAAAAGACAATGTGCAATTATTAAATTATGAGTAATTAGTACATGCTGGCTTACATCTTACAAGCCTGCACTTTGAGAAATGCTGTGACTCAGCAGAGAAAGCAACAGAAAGGTTTCTTGGATCTGCCCCGTGCCATTGTTTAGCAAACAAAAGACCCTCAGAAAGCACAGAGCTTTCTGCTCACACAGCTAAGATACCTATCCAACCATGTTTGTGAAGCTGGTTTGCAAATGGGATAACAAAATTCCATCACCACTATCCAATAATATTAATAATATGAACTTAGTACCTTTCAAGCCAGAGGAAGTAACATTCTTTATACAAAATCACTCACATATATACTGATATAAAATCCGTAGCAGCAAAAAAACCCCATCCTGTATCCCTGTATCCTAACTCTTGTCTTGGCTACCTGACTGTAGTTCTCCTCCAACACTCTCCTTCTTCCAAAATAGTGCATGTAATACACTGATTCATCGAAGGTGTTAATTATCTTGGTCTGAACTGAGACAATGCTTAAGTTTCCTAACTTTTCCTCTGGCAAAGTAGGTCACCTTTGCTTTGGCCTTTATTTTGTAGTACACCCCCCTTTTTACTCTCAGCTATTATTTTACTATTGATTTCAAAAGAAAAAACCTGAACAACAGCAACAATGACAAAATAAAAAGCCAAATAACTTTTCCTCATTCTTTTCTGGAACCGCAAGGCTACCCAGAGTGAGAGCAGGGTATTGTCTTTTATACTCACAGCAAATCTTGAACTGCTGGGCACAGTTTCACCAACCAGTGCCACATGGAAATGTGCATATGTTCTGAAAAGCACCATGTCATTTACACAGTTCAAGTGGGTGCAGGTGAAAATTAAACAAACATCAGCTCTAAGCAGCTTCTCAGCTTTCCTTGCATTTAACACATTGGCCTGTGGTGTACAGAAAAGACTATTGTTACTTTTAATCTCCTTTCAGTGTAGGGAGCTACTGTTCTCTCTCCTGCACTGATAACACACAAATTGCTTATCCTCCAAAGCAGCCTTCACCTGGCCACCAACTGCACTCTCCTCTTGCCAGGCTTCTGATAATCTCTTCCCACTCATTTTTCAGCCTGTTGTGTGCAGCTTAAGGCATTTCTGTGGCCCCATACAGATGGAGAATTAAAAAGGAACTTTTTTTTCCTTTTTCTTCCCCTGCTCCCCTCCCAGCTTTCCTGTCTATCTGTGAGATGAAAATCCACTGGGGGGGAAAAGGAAAGAAAAAACAGTGATGGTGCTAGCATGACAACTAAAGCTCCAATTCCAAATCACATTGTGAAGCTTCACATGTGCTGTGAAATAATTAGAGGGTGCAAAGGAGTCCAGATTCTCAGTAGTGGAACCTGGTGATATCTCAAAATCTGCCCCCATGGCTCCTGGCTTGTCCAGCTGAAGCCATTTGACAACAGCTAATATATAACTTTCTGAAAATACAAATGTCCTCTCTTTCTCTCTCTTTAACCCTGGTCTTTAACCACATAAGTCAATGAGAAATCCTTATCTTGAATGTTGTGTAGACATCTTACGATAAAATTTAAAAGAAAAAAAAGTGTAACAAAAGGTTACACTTCTCTATACTTTTCTACACGGAACATTGATTAAAATCAATGAGAAATTAAAAATAGATTATTTCTGAAGAATAAAGACAATAAAACGTGATATGGCAAATTGCAAGAAAACAAGTGAAGCGGGGGTGTTTTTTTCTTTACTATGTAAAAAGAAACTGGAAACCAAATAAATCAGAGGTATCAATTTATTAAAAGAAAATATATAGAATTTTGGGGTTTTTTTCCCATGTAATTAAAGAGAATGAAGTAATTGGAGTGGGAAGAAATTGTGGGTTTTTTTGCTTAAGGGAACTAAATCACAGTAAAATCTTGCCAGGCAAATTTGATTTACTAGTTCTGTTGAAACTCATGTGGCTTTCTTAATATGGAATATTCCTTAATTTATGTATTCTGTCTCTGCCTTGTGATGAACACAGTGAAAGTCATTAAGACCTCTGTTGAATCAAATGAACTCTTCAGAAACTCTGATGCTGCAGAGAAGGGACACAACTTCAGATCCTCAGGACTCACTCCCTGCTCTCCTGTTGAACCTTTTAGCTGGAAGTCAGGATCAGTGAGGCACTAGCAGGAGCTTCTCTCCCTCTCCAGCACAGCAGTGCAAAGAATAAGGATTCCAAGGACAAGTCAAGGGAATGATCTTAAGAATGGCTTAGCTGCCTCCCAAAGATGAGAAGCAAAGACTCAGTGGGACCTCAGAGGGGTGGCTGCCAGGCCCAGGCACAGTTGAGTCACAGCTGATCAATATTCCCAGAGCTCTGGCTGTGCTGCTTCCCGCCCCTGCAATTACCGCCAGCGTGTGCCGAGGCGCTGACTCCGAGTGAAGGAGGAGCGGGGCTCGACACCCGAGCAGCCGTGTGGGCTGTGGAAAGACTTCTGTGGGAGATGATTCATCCTGACACCTATGTTTTAGCGTGATGATATGTTTTTCCAGAGATGTCCCAAGCACTTTATCATGTGCCAATCCCAATCCTTGGGAAGACTTCAAATAAACTGAGTCAGACAAAAGTCAGTCTGGTTTCTAGGGAAATATGACAAGGTCAGGCCAGTGATATCCTGTCGCTGAGAAGTGGATAGGACATGACTGGAGCAACTTTGCATTTGTATTCCTGTGTCTGGGCACACATATGGAAGGGAGCAGGAAATTCTGTTGTCTTTGTTCTTTACGGGTCAGACAGAGCCATCCCAGAGCACTCCGCCCCTCTCCTGACTGGATCTTTGGCACCTGCTAAGTTCTTTCTCTGTTACCTTGGGGTCCTGTGCCTGCAAAGTGCCATCAGGTACTATCAGACTGGGGAGTGAGAAGGGGCAGTCCAGGGGTGAGATGGACAGGACACATGAGTGAGGTCCTCATGCCCTGCATGTAACTAAACAGAATTACTCTGCTTTCCTTTTATCTGTGTGTAATGGTTTGCAGCAGCACCTGCTCCGAAACGATGTGGCTGCTCTTTGGTGGGAGAAAAGTGTGCACTTGACACCAGCAATGGTCACAGGCACCAGTTTCCAGGGCTGCTTATTATACTTATTATACTGCTGATTTCCAGGGAATTATATCACTGCTACCCCTCATGAGACAGCTTGGCTGGTCTCCTGGAACACATAAAACCAGTCAGCAACTCAGGCCTATCTCCTTGATCTGCCATGTCAGAGCTGGTGCCACTTGAAAAGAGCACCTGGTTTCTGGAAGCCAAAGCAAGGTGGGTGTGAGAGTGACACTGTTGTACACTACAATGACACAGACTTTGACTTCAGAAGGCTGAAAATTATTATCTTTATTTCTGGGGATGTCTCTCTATACTTTTCTACATGGAACAAGTCGATTGGTGAAACAAAGGCAAACTTCTTTAATCACATTGGTCAGACCAGAGGGACATCAAGAAGAAATTCCTCCTAGGGAAAGAATGTAAACAAAGTTACAGTTAGAAAAACATCTTTTGTTTACAGAAAATTCCCTGGGAAAAGAATTTCAGAAAACCAAAACATCTCAGGCACAAACCAGGTAGCTGGAAGACTAGAATTGCTACAACGTGACAGTTATGTTGTGACTGTGGAGGAGGGTTGGCTGTGGCCTTATGTCTTACAAAAACTAGAGTTACGGCTGGGATTGCCAGAAATTTGGAACAACATGAGTATCCTGATGATGACCAGAAGGAATAAGCAGCTTCTTCCTGAGTTTTCAAAAATCAAGGCAGCAGGATAAAATAAAACAAGTTGGTTGAGTTCTGACATAAGATCACTTGGTCAGAGCGTGGTCCTAATAAAGCCAGGATCACAGGTTTGATCCCTGTATGGACCATTCACTTGGACATAAGAATTGGACTTGTTGGGTCCCTTCCAGCTCAGTCTGTTCTGTGATTCTGACACATAGTCAACTTGAGCAATTCTAGTCTTCCAGCTACCTGCAGAAAGGAACTGAAGAACGTGGTCAGAGCCAGGGCTAGGATACTCTCATTCCTTTCTGACCATGTTCCAAAAGCTGCAGCAGCGTTGCTAACCAAAGAGTACTTCTGCCAAAAGAGTGAAAATTTAGCCTCATATCCAAAATTTGTTGCAATTTCCCACTTTTTAAAAAAATCTGTGTAAAAACCAGGCACCCTTGTAGCCACCCAGAACCTGGCCATGCAAACCCAGTACAACAATTCACCTCCAGTAAAGCCAGCACTGTTACTCCCTTAAATAATGCATTTGGCAGCATCCTGTCATACAACTTCATATTGATATGACAATTTACAGAGGGCAAAAGTAAGTGAATCACAAGTATCAGAATGATGCATTTAAATAGAGGTGATTTTAAACAAAATGCCTGTAACTGCATTTCCTAATGAGGAGGTAGATTGGATGAAAATAGACTCCCTAGTTTTGGGTTCAAGTACTTTAAAACCAGAGACATGGTCTATGTAAATATGTAGGTCAAAGACTAATCCTACTTATATAATCTGAGAAAGAAAATAGTGAGATAATTGTGGAAAGTCAATAGGCAATTTTAAGAGTCACAGCAGTTTCAATTAGTTTTTTTAGACAAAAAAATCTCAAAAAAGAAATCCAAAAAAAGGAATTTGGCATTTTTTCCTGCTTTTGAATAAAGTAGTTTGAAGTGATTTTTTTCTTAATTTTTAAATATCCAAATATATGGAAAGCTAAAATAACATCTAGTGTTTTATACTGGGATTAAGTAAAAAAATTATCTCTTCCAAGAGAATCTTATTTTTTTCCCCAGATTTTGTGTCACAAAATGTTTTTCCAGAACAATTTTATGCATGCTATATCTGGGGGGTGAGAAGTGGGCAGGAGGTTTGTGAGTCTATTCAATGTGAACACTTATTTGTGTAATAATGCATTCTGGTGAATTTATTGCTCTATAGTTGGCAGAGCATCTGCTCTTCCCCTTGGTATCCCATGAAAGGATGCATGGGAAGGGCTCAAAGCTGCATCAGAGGACGGTCAATCTTGACATTAGGAAGCTTTTATTCACAGAGAAGATGGCCAAACACTGAAACAAGTTTCCTAGAGATGTGGTGGATGCCCAAGGCCTGTCAGTGTTTAGAGGCATTTGGACAATTCCCTTATCAACCTGCTTTGTTTTTAGGTCAGACCTGAATAGGTCAGGCAGTTGCACTCATCAGGAGGATGATTGTTGGAGGCCCTTCCAACTCATCTCAACTATTCTATTCTATGCTAGTCTAGTCTATTCTAATTCTAATTCTAATTCTATTCTATTCTATTCTATTCTATTCTTTCATTTTCCACTGTGAATGTTTCCATGGAATTGCTAAGAATGTCAATTTCTGTAAATCACTTAATCCACAAAATTCTACCAAATTCCTCAACATCATTTAGTTCAGAACAGTGGCCTTTATGGAGTGATATCCTAATGATTCAACAGTGTCAGAATATTACAGACCATGTGTTCTTTCTAAAAGAAAGATGTTAAAGAACAAATGTGTGTACACTGTTTTAGTGTGTTTTTGAGATATATCTACTGATTGTAGCAAAATTCATTGGACCATCTATTTACTTTTAATTTTGTGGTTATATAAAAGATATGAAAAAATTTTAATTTATGCTAAGCACTTTTGTTGATGACATACAGGTTGCTAAAAAAGCTGGAAAGTCAGATCAGTTTATAAGCAATTAAATGGGGTCTGTTGAAAGGTAATTAATTTTATGGTAGAGGTAAAACAAGGTGGTGCTACAATACTCTTACATCTCTGATGATAGGAGGAAAAGATAGTTCAGTAACTATTAAATGTTTCCAAGTGTTCAGGTTCCATAGCATTAATTTATATTTCAGGTCTGTTCACTGTTTTGCTATTAAATAAGTTCTTCTCTTCTGGATGGTTAAATGTGCAATTTATTCACGCTCTAATGAATATTTTATATACCAAGGTCTTGATGAAAATTACCTATTCACTTAATAGACAGTGGCTATCTTCTGCTCATTAGCAATGGGACCAGCAGATATGCATCAAGGAAAGCAAAGCTCCCTCTGATTTCCAGAGAAGATGAGGGAGGAAAAGACTGATAATGAGACATAGCTGGTTTTCTTAAAGACTGAATGTGGAAAAGCAGAGAATGCAGTTAATTACTTTCACGAAATATAACTGGGATATTCTGCAAGATGTGTAATTAGATTATACTCTCATAGCAGTAAAAGAAACAAATATGAGAGAAAAATCTATTCTGAGCAAGCAAAAAGGGATCTAGGAGTGTTTTGTTGCAACCTTACACCCAGCTTTAAGGTTTACATATAAGGAAGTTTTGAAAACTTGCAGTAGACAATTATGAACAAATGCATTCTTTCATACAGTCATTATCACACTCTCTCTTCAAAAACTAAGATACTGTACGTGTTGGTATATGTGTAGTCTGAGCAGCCACATTTCTTTGAGAATATTATTAAACTGGGTATCTTAAACAGATTTTCTGTGGAAAAAAATCACAAATTTAATTGACTATTACATGAAAAAGGATGACTGATCATATAAATCACTTAAATGACTTTATTTTTCTAGGTGTGTCATAAAGTGCAAAGGTGGATTGTAGGCTGAAGTAACATCCTTTTTTTGTAACATCAGTCAGGGAAAACAAAGAAAAATTATGTTCCTAATCAATATTCATTCTATTTTTTTCCTTTTAAGGAGTTGATTCTTATTTGTTTCCTTCATAATCTTATATTTTTTTTCTTGTTTTTCACTGACTTTCTATGGACTTTCTATGTCCTTTATTAATTCTGCTGATTCCATTATTTCCTTCTTGGTTTGAATTGTCCTTCTGGAAAAATGTTCCACCAATACCACATAGTACCTTGGGTGAGATCACACAGGACAGGCCACTATGCAGAACACAGGCACCATTACATGATCTGAAATACTACACCCTTATTCTTTGTGAATTCCAATATAAATGTTTTCACTGCAGCTGAACATTGAGGAGAGATTTTTAGAAAAGCCTTTGTTCCTTCCTTCATCCACTGCTGCTATTCTTGAATGCTGCAAGGTTTGAAAAGTAATTTAAGAGGTCCTTGTGCTTTATTATTTTTTTTTTCAGCACAGAATTTCATTTGCCATTTAATAACCCATTTATGTAAGATGAAGTCCCTCTGAAGCTCATCAACAGGATCTTTGTCCTTGAGTAAGGTTGTAGGAATAATTAATATTTTGGTCTGGCTGCTAAACAAAAACTGATTAGCATTTAAACAAGCATATAAATGTTTCATTGTTTCTTTCCAAAAGGAAAGCCTGGGTTGAGTAGGTTATTTTAGTTGACAATACTCTCACGGAACCTCAAGTGAGGCACTCTGGTGCCCACATATTTTGAGGAGTCAAATCAATAAAGTGCTAGCTACCCAAAACTTCTGCCAGAGTTTCACCAACAGAGCTTCCAAAAGTTCACCTTTTGTCAGAGCCTAATGGTTAGAGTATTCCCATAACTGAACTTTTTTCCAAGGGAAATAGAGTAATTAGAGTATTTCATCTCTTTATGGTGTGTTCTAACTACTGTTTTATTGGAAGAAAGAGTAGAAAATCTTTGACAGTCTAGTTGCTCAGACATTTTTTTCCAGAGTGATCTGATCTACATTGGACACTGCAGTTGTGAAGAGAATCAGAAATAGTTTTGGCAAAATAACTCTTCTTGTCATGTATTCCCCTGTGCTTTTCTTTTACCTTCCTATCACCTTCACCTTTCTCTAATTTCCCACCTGTGATGTTAATTACTAAATAAAATAAACAAAAGCCCAGGAAGTTAATTTTTAAGTCCTTGCTATATGGAAAAAATACTCCTTTATCCTGGTTTTCCCACTCTTTAATCCAGTTCATCAATTATCATAGTGTCACACCTTAAAATGTTTTGTAACAAATATTTTCAAAAGTCTTCTCTAAATCTTAATTCTCTTTACTTATTAATTAAGTAAAATGAATCTTATGCAAATTGAAATGAAGTACATTAAAAAACCAAACCCCTTGGGTCATCTCTAATTTAAGGGCTATTTCAAGAAAATAGGAGAAATTCAGTGATCATTGGGCCTTGTGATTGCTAGATACTGGTGGAGAAAGGGTTATTTATTTTCATGCATAAATTTCCATGGTCCATCTGTTTCACTGCATGAAGATTATTACATTTTAGAAAATGCAAATAAACATTTAAGACCTTTAATAGTTATTTGCCTGTTTATTTCAAAGGCAAGTGGTGGTAGTTTAGTCAGGAAGGTTCACATTTACTGTGTGCGTGATGGTTTACATGCAGTTCACTTCTGCCAATGACTAATGATGTCAGAGGGGTTGTATGCTGGCAGGAAAAGTTTATGGGATCGGGACCAGAAGTCCTGAGCCTTGATTCTTTCAAGACCGGTGTCCTGTGAAAGCTTAAAATGTTTCTAAACTAGGGTATTTCCAGAGTATATGAAATATACACTGAAAAATCTGAGATATTCATAAGATGCTAGCTGTCAGTTTTGATTTAGAAGAGCAGCTTGAGTGCTCCATGAAGTGCTTTTCTCTTGTAATGCAGAAGTTAGAGCACTGACCCAGCATGGGAGACATCCACCTTCTACTTTCTACTTTGTTAAATGGAACTAATTCTCACCTCCCTCAGTTCCAAGGTAATACCCAGTGGTGGTGCCTGAGGGAGGATGAGCCCTCTATTTCTTACCATGCCACTTCCTACCAGAGCTTGAAAAAGTTCAAGATCAATGGATTTAAGTTCAAGAATAATAGATTTAAATACATTGAGGAAGAATTTACTCTTTTCCCTGGTAGCTGGCATTCAAATGAAAGAGCAACAGTTTGTCTATTTTCAAAATAAAAAGGAAAATAAAATTGAAAATAAGAATTAGAAATGCAAGGAAAACATTTAGAGGACAATTGGCTCAGTTGTGAATAGGGAGGAATTTCTCAGTACCATCCATGAGTACCTGTCATCCCTTTGGGAGTACAAGACCAGGCTTGCCTAACAGAAGCTTCATCCCATAATCAGGGAGATTCTTAAAAGATACCTATCCAAATCTTGCTGTCAGCTATGATTCATGACCTTTGATACAGTAGGTAAATGAACAGAAAGTGAGATTTATTTAATGCTATATAACAAGCCTTGGGGTTAGAAGTCCAAACTCTCTGACAGAGCCAGCCTTAGTCATTAGAAGAAAGCTATTCCAGTAATGAATTATTACAACCCTGGGAGTACTTTGGTCATGGTTCATCACCATGGTACACTGAGGACCTTAATAGTGTCTTACAATGTCAATATGTGCTTTATTTAAGGTTCGTATCATTTTAGCCAGTCAGAAAGGATAAAACTCACCCCTGCGCAGCAGGTCAGAACATGGCCTATTCATCTTGCTAGTCCCACAAGAGTCCTCAAAATGCTTTTTTAACAGAGATGGAAGTGACACATAAAGCTTCTCTGAGGTCTTATGCACACAGATGGATTTCAGCTGTGAATAGGAAGTCACCAATTTTCAAATAAGTTATTTGATGGAAAATTCTCCCATCGATCAGATTTGCTAAATTATATGAATAATTCTTCTTGCCTTACCTACAATATCTGAATCTTGTCTTCCAATATAGTTTTGGGCAAGTAAATTTCATGGAAAATAATGGCAGAAAAAGAATAGTAAGAATGGAGCAAGGGATTAAATACTTTGGTTTGTCTAACCTTAGGCCCAAGTATTCAACATCAGGCATCCACTTTCTGGAGGATGGCCGTAAAATCAAATTTCCACTAACTGCTTAAAACCATTATAACCCCTCATTCTTTCTAAGATTTATTCCAAATTTTACCTTTAAGCACTTCTAACCTCTCACACTGGTGCTTATTCCAGTTCCTAGTAGCATCAACACAGTTTCTGTTAAGAGCCAATCTAGGCTGTGATGCTCCAGCATCCTGAAATGACACAAGGGCATTGCAATGTCACATCTGTCAGGGACCACTGAGAAACCTGACACTGAGTGGTCAGAAATGAATCCTGCTGGAGGAGCTGGTTAAGTGTCCATTGGAAAATAACTGAGAAATGTGAAACAGAAAAAGATACTGAATGCCTTTACCTTTCTACGTAGTCATCATAGATTATGTCTGGAAGATTATCTCTGGAAGATATGGTAAAAAAAAAAAAAAAAAAAAAAAAAAAAAAAAAAAAAGGCAAATTTTAAAAAAAAATCTTTTTGTTGTTCAGACGAGTCAAATGGCCCTTAACACAGAACTCAGAAGACCGAAAAATTGTATTTATTTCTAGCATAGAAAAGAGGTGTTAATACAAGCTTCTGGCTTCAAACTGAGAAGAACTCAGGACAGGTATTATTTTTTTATTGGTGCAAGCATCCATATGTGTGCATGCAAATTTCATCCTTCTCTTGTCATCCAGCACAGAGGAGATGTGAACTAACTCCTATCAGCTGCTTTTGAACTTCGAAATTTTCCTTTAGTCCTGAGATGGCAGTTTCATCGTAAATAGACCCTTGCTTCCCAATTAGGCCTGTGAGCAGCAGAGAGAAGCATGAACAAAAGGCTCTGCTGGCAGAAGCAGGAATTCCACCAAGGAATTTCATCCTTGACATGCCATATTGGATGAAAGCCGTACCAAGGTCTGCAGAAAATGGATTAAACACCAGTCACCCATTTAACGGTCTCTTGTGGCTCCCTTCATCCACACATGGCACATAGTAATGAAAATAGGCACTGTTACTTACCCTCTCAAGGTCCTACTTAGCCGAAATTGCAAAACCTGCAGCTGCTTGTTGTCCAAGTCTTTGATTAAAAATCGGGATTTGGATCCCAGTGAGGCCTCATCTTGTTATTTTGTAATAATAATAATAATAGATAATCTGTTGCATTCAAAAAATTTAGCCTTGATTGTATAAAGAAGAGTTCTCCCCAAAACCCCAGGGAAGTATTTTCTTATTCAGATTTTAGAAGCAGTTGTAATTTCATCACATCCCTTTTAATCCTGCATTACAAAGTGATGCATGAGAAAAAGAGCAAAATGAAAAAAAAGATCATAGAATCATAGAATGTGCTGAGTTGAAAGGGACCCATCAGGATCATTGAGCCCAACTCCTGGTCCTGCATAGGACACCCCAAGAATCCCACCATGTATCTGAGGGTATTGTCCAAACACTTCTTGAAATCTTTCAGGCTTAGTGCTGTGATCACTTCCCTGAGGAGCCTCTTCCAGGGCCCAGCTGCCCCAGGGGAAAAAAAATGTTTTCCTGATTTCTAACCCAAACCTCCCCTGACTCAACTTCATGATGTTTTCTCAACTCCTGGCTCTGGTTCCCAGAGTGAAGAGATCAGTGTCTGCCTCTCTGCTTCCCCTCATGAGGATGTTGCAGACCACAATGAGATTTCCTTTCAGTCTCCTCCTCTCTAGGCTGAACAGATGATTTCAGCCACAGAAAATTATTTCAGCCTGTCTTAGTTTGGAAAGACAGGTATCTGCCAGGGAAAACTGGGGTTTCCCTTAGAATGGAGAATGTAAACCCCTCACCTCCCGCCAAATTATANGGCCCATTAACAGAAAAATATCCCCCTGGAGGGAGGACAGGCTGTTAAAGAGATAAGAAACACTGCCCCACCTGGTTTTTACAGTTGGCCCATTATCAGAAGACATCTGCCCCTCTACCCCCTTGAGTTACAAGAGATAAAAACATTTCCCCAACTGCTTTTAACAGTGAAATAGAATACACACCCCTGGCTCCACAACCCAAGACACAGCCACATCTCATATGGCTTCTCCTGCAGACCCTTCACCATCCTTGTGATCCTCCTTTAGGCACTCTCTAATGGCTTAAGATCTTTACATTGTGGCATCCAAAACTGCCCCCTGGACTCAAGGTGAGGCCTCCCCAGCCTGGAGCAGAGCAGGACAATCCCCTCCCTTGCCCAGCTGGTGATGCTGTCCCTGATGCCCCCAGGACAGGGTTGGCCCTTCTGGCTGCCAGGGCACTACTGACTCGTGTTCCACTTGCCATCGACCAGGATCCCAGGCCCCTTTCTGCAGCACTGATCTCCAGCCTCTCATTGCCCAGTGTGTCTGCACATCCAGGGCTGCCCATCCCAGGTGCAGGATCCAGCACTGCCCTTGTTGATCTCCATACTGTTGGTGATTGCCCATTTCTCTAATTTGTCCAGGTTTCTCTGCAGGGCCTCCCTGCCCTCGGGAGTCAACAGCTCCTCCCAATTTAATGTTGTCAGCAAACTTACTTAGTATTCCTTAGAGACTCAGATCCAAGTCAACTGGGCGGAGGATCTGAAATATACCTTCTACCATCTTAATTTTCTCAGTCAAAATTTCACATATTGACTTTAATTTAGGGGGAATTATCTCTTGGAATGCCCCTCAAATCTTGTTGCACAGCTTTTGTCATGTCTCTCTGAAACAATTCCTGTTTATTACGGCTGTTCCCTGGTGCTGAAATAGTACAGCATTTGATTCCTTTACTTAATATTGTTAGGATTCAAGTCCCTCAAGATTTAGATGTTTAAATACAAAATGTTTTAGTTCAAGCCCATCTCACATAAACTGTTATTGATAAGACCACAGTCACACATATCTGACTGTCACTCAGGTGTTTATGAAGGCAGAAATAAAAAATCCCATTCCACCTCAGCGTTAATCAATCTTTGTCACTCCACCAAGTTCTTTTATCTGATATGCTCCCCTGTGGCTAGGAGAAAGGAAAGAAAAGAATCCTGTAAATGGAAGCCCTGCAGGCCAAACCAGCAGACCAAAGGAAATGGTAATACAGCTGCATCTGGCAGCTGCTGCTTTTCAGGTCACCACAAATCATCCAAACACTGGCCACTGCCAGGGGTGTGCTGGCTTTTTCACCAACACCTCAGCTGCTTTCCTCTAGAGCCACCAGTTCTTGGAGCCTAAGGAGTCATTTTGTTTGTTCAAACCATGGTACACTCCACAATCCAGATTTACATCTTTCCTTGCCCTTCTCACCAGTCACCTGAGCCAATCCCCACCGTAAGCACTGTCAGAGACAATCCCTGCTGGCTCTGATCTGCCAGCAGAGAGACAGCCTGTAAGAGCAAGCCAGGGAGGTGATAATCCATCACAGGTGGCCTAGGCACTATTCCCATTAAAAGCTCATCTGTTTTTTGACAGATCTAAATTATAACCCAGAGGCTGCCCTCACCATTGTGATGCTCAAGACTGAGCCTGCACTCCAACCCAGGCTCCCTGTGGTCACAGCCAGTGTTTGCTTGTGTCCTGTGCTTGGGAGGGATCAGGTCATCTCTGTCTTCCTGACAGGAAAACAGGGGCATACACTGGATACAGGGACACAGACTGGGTGTGGACAGCATCATGGGCAGATGCAGTCAGCAAAGATCTTGCCATGCAGTGTCCAGGTGCATTGTTGGCTCTTTTCCCTCTCTCCACGTGATGATGAGGTCGAGTCATTAAGCACCAGTGTGTCCCCACAGACAGGAACAGACCTTGGATGGTGCTGGGAGTTTTGCTAGCACTCGTAGGTTATCTTCTGGTGCTGATATGAGGGCTCACCTCGCAGCAGAAGAGAGGAGTGGAGGGAAATGAGGCTCCTTTCAAGACTGGTAGAGACAAGAACTAGATAGAGTGTCTCCAGTATCTTCAAACACAAATAAGATAAATTGTACCAAATGCAAGCTTGATGATTTCTTCTGGGATGCTGCCACAAAGATAAACAGAGTTCAACAACAAGAGTTAATTATATGAGTAAATAGAAGGAAGAGTAAAGGAATAACATTTAAAAAATGAGTAAAGAGACCCTCATGGGCAGCAAGTGCAGGGAAGAGGAGACCATTAATAGAGAATCCTCACCCTTCAAAAGAATGTCTTTGAGCTTTGTAGGAAAAATTTCTGAGTGAGTCTGATATAAAATATCAGTGGTCACACACTGAGTTTATAATAAGGGAACTGCAAAGGTGAGGAGAAAAGGTAAGAGGATTGTT
Organism: Rhadina sibilatrix; assembly: GCA_013400275.1. Taxonomy (NCBI): domain Eukaryota; kingdom Metazoa; phylum Chordata; class Aves; order Passeriformes; family Phylloscopidae; genus Rhadina; species Rhadina sibilatrix. The sequence continues at coordinate 92,448 of VWYO01021123.1, read as the reverse complement.
TTGGGATGTATCATGAGGGAAAATATAGTGTAAAAAAAACCAGTCCATGTGACTAATGTTCAGAGTTTACATTGTCTCTATATGATGCAGCAGTGAGTATGTCACAGCCTGCACTTTTCCATGGGAGCTGGAACAGCACTGGGATGGACAAGGTTAGCCCAAAGTGCCCTGTTCAGCAATTTTGTCAGAATGGCTCCTGCTGGACTATCAATTGTTGTTTTAACATGCAGGAGACTGTAACAATGCATAATGACATTTGAGACACTGCTGTGCAGGTGATTATTTTAGGGTTGTTTTTTTTTTTTCATGAAGAGTCCAGATGGAGACTGAGAGTCAGTGTTTTCCAGGTAGACACATGACTCAGAGCAAGAAGTGGTTTGTGATAAAGCCACGAACTTTTGATCTCCAGACACTGTGAATGTTCCAGTCTGAGAGAGGGAAAGGGGTGCCAGCATTGCTCAGGGCAGAGGGGGACAGCTGGTGACTTGACCAGCATCCACACACCCAACATAACATATATAAATATTCACTATAGCCTTCAAAGGCCAGGGATTGTGTGACAACACTTAAAATTTAAATACTCATAAACCTTTTTACAAGGACAATATGTAAATTACATGAATATCGTTTTGGTCATTGAATATTTGGGAAAGATTCATCTAGTGATGTTATTGTTTGTTACAGGATGGATATAATCTCTGCCTAATGGTTCCATTTACCTGTTTTGGTGCTGCTAGACATAGATTTCATTCTACATCAGTTCTTCATCAACTGTACGGAAAGTCAGGTACAGAAATTCAGAAGCTGTCTGGGGCATTTTTATTCTCATTGAAATTGTATTTTAATTTCTTTAATTGTATTGATTCTGATCAACTAGACAAAAATATTTCTCTCAATGAAACTTTCACAGATGCTCTTCAAAGATTTTCTCTTCTAAATTCATCCTAATTCTCTTCATTCCATTTCTCCTGACACACCATGTACAGGAAGTGAAAAGAGGAACAAATTCTGTAGAAGACAGAAGACTACCACAGTAGGTTACCAAGTTGATTATAAACTTTCACTCCTGTCCTGAGGTGATATTTAGAAATGATTTTTTTTTTATGCTATGCTATGCAGGTCTGAATTTCTGATACAAATTGATTTGATATTTAATTTTGTCAAATATTTTTGATAGAAAAAATTAGTATCAGGAATATAAAACATTGCTACACTAGCATCAGGTTTTTTTGCAAGTATGAAAAGTAGGAATATGAAAAAGACATTATGTAAGGCAATATAGTATCTGAAACAAGTTATTTTTATTACAAGGGAGGGGAGAAAGATGTTTGGTTCTAGCTTTTTAAAATAAACTTTAAGTTGCACAAATTTTAATAACATTTTTTCCAATTACTGCCTGAAAATTGTATAAACACCTAATTAAAGGGCATATTTAAATCCACAGTTCATTACTATTTATTGGAATCCTGTTCTTGCTTTTCAACTCCTTCCTACATTTTATTAAAATATCTTTTTCCTGAGGATTACAATACCTTAAATTTTAACTAACACTGACAGCTAAGATTGGAATAAAGATTAAATTTATGTGTCCTCTCACACCACTTCTGGAAGGTTTTAGCAGCAATTTAATGACCTTTGGGGGACAGTTATTATTATAATTTAATTATTGTAAATTGTTTGGTTTGCCTCTGTCTAGCACTAGCTTTGTTAAGGAGTCAGTTCTTAAAATTGTGAAGGCCTGGACTTCAACATTAATGTTTTTAACATGTTTTACAATATTTGTTATGTAATTCAATTCTATTGATGTGTTGAGACCTATGACTTGATTATTAACAATAGAGTCGCAAGTTTCTAAAGAGGTGAAATACATGACATCAGCAAATTAAATTAAATTATGTGCTCACATTTTTTTATTCTTTCATCCCACAGTTATCTGGGTAAAGCAGGATGACAATTTCTTTTTCAGATGCACAATTGAGCTGACAGCTACAGCTGAAGTGAAAGTGCATTTAGAAAGTTGTTTCTCAAAAGAACAAAACCAGTAATCAGCTTTTTTGACAGGAGGTATCTCAGGTTCATTCACTTTTAAAAAAAATGATTGGTCTCTATTTTTTCCAATGTTGTTTTGGTAAAACACATTTACTCAGTCTTTTGCATTCAGTGGCCCCCTTTATTGGGCTTGCATGGCAAAAAAAAGAGGGAGGGAGACTTTTTATAGAGCCAGATAGTAATAGGACAAGGGGAAATGTTTTCAAAACTAAAAGAAGAGATATTTGTCTTAGAGGTTAGGAAGAAATTCTTTACTCTGAGGGTGGTGAGGCATTTGCGTAGGTTGCCCAGAAAAGCTGTGGATGCCTCATCCCTGGAAGTGCTCAAGGCCAGGATGGATGAGCCCCTGGAAAATCTTTTATAGTGGGTGCCATCCCTGCCCAAAGCATGGCAGTGGGATCTAGATGATCTCTAAGGTCCCTACAAATTTGAAGCATTCTATGATTCTATGAAAAAAGTTGTCTCCCTAATTTGCTGATTATAGAGAGCACAAAGGGAAATGACCATTGTTAAAAGGGACAATTTACTTTGCTTCAATTAATCAAACCAAACCAAAACCCCATGCAAAACCAAGCAAACCTAATTTACAGATGATTCTTATTTTGATGTTAAACCCTGGAGTGCCATTTGCACTTAATTGTCAGGTGTAGTAACTACCAGTCAAGCATACAAAGCACAATTGATGTTAACCTGTATTTAGTTGATGCCTATGAGAAAATAGCAACTAAAAAGCAACTAATAGTTGCTTTTTCTGCTGAGAAGAAAGGATTGAGGGAGAAGGAGGCAAAAGGATGGAAAGTAGGATTGACAAGATACTTCAAAACTGAATGCTATATAGATAAATTCCTCCTAATAATACAGAGGGATCTTGAGTTGCTCCTAAAGGTTTTAGTTAGAGCTGAAAGAAAGCAGAGATTTAAAGGGTAGGTTTGTATTAAGACTTTTTTCATCCTAGAACCTCACTCTAAAGTTCTGCTAGTAAGGACTTGTTACAAGGGGATTTTTCATTCTTCACTGAGATATTTTTTCTTCAATAATAAAGCAGTTCATGGAGATCCCTTAATAGAATTACAGAATGGTTGAGGTTAGAAGGGACCACTGGAGGTCATCTGTCCCAACCTCTTTGCTCAAGGAAGACCACCTAGAGCCAGATTTCCAGTCTTATCTCTTCTAAACACTAGTAATGGAAGAGTTCTGACGTCTATTGCCAAGATCTTCCATCATTTTCAGAGGTATAAAAATACCTCTGAAATTCTTTTAAAAAGAGTAGGGTTACCAACTGTTCTGACATAATTATATTCTGCCTTAATATTAAGGAGTTTTATTTCTGCTCCAGTGTAAAATATAAGAAGGAATGGAGAAGGGGAAAAGGAACAAAGAACAAATGAAAAGCAATTTAAGAAAAAAGGTTCAGTTGTATTACATCTTTTTCTCACCATTTGTCCTCTGTGAGGATGAAGTAAAAATAAAAAATGCCTACCTGGGGTTCTGATGAACAAGAAAGAACTTCTTGATTTAAACTGAAATTGTTGTACATTTCTCATTCTTTGGGACTAAAATCTTTCATCTGGTGGAATACAACAGAATAGGAAAAGATCTCTTCATAATCTCACTAATGATATTTGTCATAAAACTTGCAAGCAGGTTGTTTTGAAACAGCCAGATCATTCTGACCTATCCACAGGAACTGAAATTGTTACATAGGCAAGAAATTTTCATGTTGTACTTGTAACATTAAATTGAAGAAAAATTCAATCTTTCAATCTCTTTTTGAGAAATAATTTCTATTTAAAATGTGCCATGATTTCCCTAACAATGCCATTTTCTGTCTCAAGCTCTACACTCCTAATTACTTTGAACATCTTTTTCTCTCTGGTGGGAACCAGATTTTTACATTCCCTTTAAATGTTCCCTTAGGCATAAGTTACATAGCTGTAAAAGGAGGCAAAGATATTGGAGACTGCACATTCAACAGCTTCAGCCTTAGCAAGGTCAGCTTATTTGCATCTATCACTGCATTTTACTCTGCAGAAGGACACCGATATTTTAAGCAGGCTCTGGGCCCTTTTTTTAAATGAACTTTAAGAAATTTCTAATGTAATCAGTTAAATTTGCCTTTCCTGCCTTTAGGACAACATATAAATGCAAACACAACTGCTAATGCTTTCAGAGGAAACTGTATCAATACAGCTAGTGGTAGATTTGAGAAAGAGAAAGGTTCAGAAAGCATAATTCATGTATTTATTTTGGGGATTAGTTCTTGGGGGGGGGTGGGGGAAGCAACCACAACTTTCTGAGTAACAGTAACAGATGTTTTTATCTACATAGATGTTTTTATCTACATATCCAATGGTTTTATGATTACTTTATTTCATCATTGCTGACATACTCCAATGTAATATAAGATAGAATCACAGAATCATAGAATATCCTGATTTGGAAGGGACCCGTCAAGATCATTGAAGTCCAGCTCCTGGCCCTGCACAGGACACCCCGAGTCACACCAAGTATCTGAAAGCATTGTCCAAGTGTTTCTGGAACTCTGGTGCTGTGACCATTGCTCTGGGGAGCCTGTTCCAGTGCCCAGACACCCTCTGGAGGAAGAATGTTTTCTGATTCTCAAACCTCCTCTGACACAACTTCAGGCCATTCCCTCAGGTCCTGTCACTTGTCACCAGAGAGAAGAGATCATCCCTGCCCCTCCCCTTCCCCTTCTCAGAAAGCTGTGGACAGATGAAATCTCACCTCAGCATCCTCTTCTCCAGTCTTTGAGTTTATCTGGGTAAAAGAATTTAAGGGCATCTGCTAGTTAACAGTGACTGAAACAACCTATCTGATAATCACTTCAGGCCATTCCCCCTGTAGTGAATTAAAATTCTTGAAAATTCTTGAGCATCTAGATTAAAGAATCTTCTATTTCTGGTATAATTAAATAATTTATATTAAAAGTTGAACATTATGATGAAGAAAGCCACATATGAGGACACTGATTCATCAAAGGAAAAAGGGTATTTCAACATTTACTAACAGCAGTTGTCCTTTATGATTTGGAAAATAATTAATATAATTATTTCAACAGCCACGCAATCTCTTCCAGAAGTCACCCACAGCATTAGGTTAGAACAGCATTAATCACATACCATGAAAAGATATGGAAGTGATTGAAATACAGAAAATAAAAATCAATCTGTCAAGATGTTTTAGGATCTTAATTATATTTTGACCATTTTCCTATTCATTAAATTTAAAAGAATGTTTGATTCCACTCTAACTTAGAATGAAAACAAAGGCTTAAAGTCAAAATTTCTTAGAAAGTAAGACATTTTAGCTTGCTACTTTTCTAATCTATTTTTGAATCCTTTTGCACTGGCTTTTGCTTGAATACAAGGGAGACTTTTTTTTTTTGCCAAGTTATTTCAAAGCAAACTAATGGACCCTCTGTTTCTTCCTGAAATTAACATTTTAAATTTTGCCAGGACCTTGGTTGTCACTCTCAGTCTTTGCATTTCTTCCAGAAGTCTCCTGCAGCAATGCTTTTTGATTGTTTTCTTCTCCCTGGTCTTTGATTCAGCATCCACCATCCCATCACCTAAACAAAAAAATTCCCATAGGAAATCCATAGTGACTTCATACTGACTTTTATGGGAGACCACGCAAGCAAAAAAATCCTCTGGCCTATGGACATAACTCTGTTGGCCTTATCAGCAAACAGCACTGGAAATTCCAGTCCAGCTGCACTTTCCCCTTCAGCTGACTAATTCTTCTCTGACAGAAAAAGATCAAGCAAAATTTAGTATATTTTACTTGTCTTCTTGGAGTAGAGTCAAATCTAGAGGGAAATGAAGGTCTAATGGCTGTGAACAGGAAAAGTGGTTCATGTGGCTCTTTAGTTTTGGGGTCACCATGGTGTACCTTCACACAAGGTCCTCTCAGAGCATTATCAGCTGAAGGAATATCTACTTTGGCAATTTTTTTACAGCTGAAAACATGAAAATACAGATTTTTTTTCATGCATCTGTACATGTGAGAGAAATATCACTTTTGTAAGATGAGAACCAATCACAGAAAAAGCATCTTGGTATGTGTCAGTTGATAAGTGTCATATATTCCCTGAAGCAGTCCATGCTGGAAGCAATATTTTAAGCCATCCAGCTTTGCTATGTGCAGAAACTGAAAAGCGATTCATGCTCTTGTGTAGTCTAAATGCCTTTAAAACTTCTTTCACTGCTGAAACTTTTCTTTGCACTCAGCCTCAGTATACTGAACTTAATGTAGTTATTTGGAATGCTATTAAAACAGACAAGCAAAAGTTCTGCTGAAAAATCTCAGTCATTTCAAAATATTAGATCACTGTAGAATTTTAGCTGCAAGACAGAGATGAAAAGTAACAGGGAAAGCTTGGGGGTTTTTGTTTGTTGTTTTGGTGGCTTTGATGAGGTTTTTTTTGAGTATTTAAACTTCAACCTGCTTGGGTTTTAAAGAAAATTCCCATAAGGTTTCTCAACATTTTTCTGACATTTTACATTTTTCTCCACTCACTCAAATAAAAGCTGATAAACCAAACCAAAGAGACAGAGTACAGCATAGAAGAGTTTCACCAAAAACATGGAATGAGATTGCTAATAGGAACTGGATACATCAGGACTATTATGTTAAAAACTGGAGAGGCTGCACAGAGGATTATCAGGATAATTGGGAGTCTAGAGCCCACTACCTACAGGATGAGCTTCAGGGAGCTCACCCTTCTCACTCTCACGGAAATGTGGCCAGGGGACAATCTGAGCTCTGCTTTCAGCTACCTGAAGAAAAACTACAGAGGTGATGGAGCCAAGGTCTCATCCACAGTGACATCAGTGTAACAAATAGGTAACAGCCTGGCATGGGATATTCAAACTGAACAACTGGATGGATCACAGCACTTGCAGGGCAGTTCAAGAGAAGACAAGGTGGGAGCACAGCTGTAGACCCTCCATCCACAGAGGTTTTCACACTGGCTGTGTCAAGCCCAGCTGGCCTGATCCAGATACATTGATGTTGACAAAAGTCCTGCTCCAAGCAGTCAACTGGATCAGATGGCTCCAGAGGTTCCTTACAACCAGCATTGTTAGGATTCCTCTTTAACATACCATAGAAAACCAAATAGAAAAAGAAGATTTAATAAATTACATGGGGATTTCTGTCATAGCCAATGAGGACAAAAAAAAGCCTTCAGCTTTTGAACCAGAGGCACACAAATAAAAAATGTCCTCATCTTATTTCACAATGATGTGTGATGAAAATTTTATGAACAACATTATGCAATAGAGCGTGCAAAAAGAAAAATGCAGTGATTCAGGCTCTCAAACAAAGTATTATTATTCCCTTTGAAAACAACCACCTTCTCATAGGGTTCCTTACTGTCTAAAAAGTATTTGCCACATGACTGATGTTGTCACACTGGGTACAAATGGAACCCATCTGGAGGAAATATCTGAGGGAACCAGCTGTTGAATCAGCAAGAAGTGTTTCTTTGGGCTACTCTGTGAGAAAACAGTAAAGCCCCTCTAATTAGAACTGTGCTAAGTGAAACTTGGATTCCCCTTCTGCTGTTGTATAGAAGATGAAAAGGTACCTTCCATCTTTCCACACCCCCAGGACACTCTTTCACTTGTATAATAATTGTTGAAATGCATCTGTAATGACTACAGCTGGGCAACATTCTCCTAACAAACCAGAAATAATTTGCAAAGCTTTGAGTAGTCTTGGGCCAACTTCTGGCTGTTTTTCATTCAGACTTAGTTCATATTCTGAGCACATTCCCATGCCAGATTTTGGCTTAAATTCATGCAGAAATGCAGGCTTTTCAAGGTCACCTGGAAGTCACACCAGCTGGTCGATTTCCTGCTTACAAAGACTTAGCAAATGGAAATTGAGTAGTTCAAATGAGGTGCATTTTTGAGCTCCCTCAGACTGGAGCTGATATCTAAGACTCTTGAGTACCAAACTACAGAATATAAACCAAAAGTAATAAAAAACTGTCCTCCAAACCCTTTGGTACAGAAATTCTCTGATTCACACAGCCTCAGCTGGAATTTCTTTGCTTCTGTTTAATTAGGTCCATATTTTTCAGAGGATTGTTACATGGAACTTCTTTCTTTTGCTTGCCTTTTCAGTGCAAATAAGTTTAAGCCCACAAATTCAAGACGATCCCCTGAGACAGATGTGGTTAGCCATGAAATGGAGGAGAAAACTCCAAGTGTAACAAAAAGCTCCCTTTGCCTGATATGTCTCCTTAGATTTTCCTAAGTGCTTTACTCAGCTATCTGTACACAGCTGTCTAAGAAGCAAGACTGCAAACAAGCCTCAGATGGCCCAGAAGCTGTAATACAATTTCAGCCCTTCTTCCCCCAAATGTGCTAGATATATACATGTATGTGTGTTTAAAATATGTATATATATTCATATGTACATATATGGAGAGAAAGGAGAAGGGAAAAGAGAGGAAAAACATGTCCATTCACAAAGGTTCACATTGATCTTCGACAATAAAATAGATCACGGCCTTGGAATAAGAGAACCACAGAACAAGTAATGTTGGAACATGGGTGGGGCCATCTGGGTCCAAGCTCCCTGCCCAAGCAGGGTCATCCCTGGGTACACGGCACAGGACTGTGTCCAGATGGCCCTGGAATTTCTCCAGTGAGGGAAACTACACACCCTCTCTGGACAATCTGTTCCAGTGCTCAGTCATCCACAACGTAAAGAAGTTCTTCCTCATGTTCAGGTGGAGCTGTGCATCACTTTCTGTCCACTGCCTCAGCACCACCAAGCAGAGCCTGGTCATCCTCCTGGCACCCTCCCTTCAGACACCTGTCTACATTGTTCCCCCTCAGCCATCTTTTCCCTAGGCTAAACCAGCCCACCTCCCACAATCAGGGAGATGTGCTCATAAGAGACATGCTCTAGTCCCTTAATCATCTTTGTAGCTCTCTGCTGAACCTGTTCCAGGAACTCCATGTCCCTCTTGAATTGAGAAACCTAGAACTGAACAGACTAATCTAGGAAGAAAAAAAAAAAAAATTAAGGAAAAATTGCATATTTTGAATAAATCTGTCAGCTGCTCAGTTGATATGAATTCAAAGATTTTGTCTAATTAGCTGATAAATGCAGAGAATTACTGACAGTTATTTGAAAATGTTATGGAGTCATTCCAGAGATCTGGATGTGGTATCAATCTTCTAGCACTTGACCTTGGTAATTACTGCTTTGTAAGTTTAACATCCAACACTTCCACACAACAGAATGAATGTCAGGGGAAAAAAAATCACAACAGAGAAACAAAACAAAACCATGTACAAGATATCATATCTCTGAGTAGCAGAGATGTAAGTAAAGAAATACTAGCAGTCAAACTTGATTTCTTTTCTCAACAATCAGTGAATGAAATAAAAAAGCAACCATAACAGATCGGAGAACATACCTGGATTATACTAAAACACTGGCTATGGCATCACAGTTATTGAAAGTAATTTTGAACTTAAAAAGTGACAGCTTGAGCACAAACAGGCTATGGGGACACAGAATATGACAGTGGAACAGAAAGTTTGTGTGATGCATCTAAAGCAGCACAAAAATCAGCAGCATGCTGAGTTCCACCAGCCTCCCCAGCAGTGACTTGACAAAACAAGGTGAGCAGCATGTAGAAGATATTTGTGGCAAGTGATGCTGCAAGCACCAGTGGAGTAAAAATTCCAGCAGAAAGGTATACTCAGCAGCTATATAGGCTGACAGCTAATAATTAACCTATGTCCACGTTATAAAATAGAAGGCAATATGCTGTCATGGCATGAGCAAACATGGCACCACACTGGGAACAATAACACCTGAACATTAATCTTATATCTGCGGCACATTTCAGGTACAGTGGTGGGCAAGGCCTCTTAACATTTTTGAATCTCACCTTTTCCTCCAGCTGTTGGCCATTTCATGAATGCAACCTCTAAATTCTTCATAATAGGAAAGATTCTTATTCTGGATTTGTACCTCACCCAGCACACTAGGACAAGATCTAGACTGCAGCTGCTGTCAACTATATTCCATGTAAAATCATGGCACCAATGCAAACAGCCAAAATTTACTTACATCTGGTCTAGCAAGAGAATGAATCACTTTATGACTGAAGATGACACCATATGTTCTATGAAGTAACATCCACAGTTTCCCTTGTGAAGCTGCATTTATTCACTGTTCATTCAAATAAGAAACAGAAAATTGATCTTGTCTAGCCGAAAAAAAAGGCATTTCCCTCTTTCCCATGTATTTGCCACTGTTTGCCAAAAAACACATTAAATTCCAAGGGAGGTGAGACATTTATGCAAAAAAA
>VWYO01021123.1:66955-82002 GCA_013400275.1 Rhadina sibilatrix | reverse complement strand
AAAAAAAAAAAAAAAAAGTACATCGTCCACATTCAGACAAATGCTAACAAGTAAATGTGGAGAGGATATGAAACTTCATGCATCAAAGATTGTTCTTACACTGAAAGCTGAATTAGTTTAGATTTCACCCTGTATAAGAGCTCAGTTTCCCAGGAGCAGGTGACTCACTGATATTTCAAGAGGTGTATTAACCGTATGGTAACACATTCACCTTACCTCACCTCTACACTTGCTTCTTGCACAGTCTCCCTCCCTGGACCATCCCTGCATCCACCACATCCATCAACAGGATTCCAGGCTCAGAAGGTCTCTGAGTTCAGTCTTTGTGCTCCAAAGAGACTTTTACCCAATCATCTCCATGAGATCATAAAGCAGCAGAGACCCTTGGAAATAGATGCACAAGTAAACAGAATGCCACCATTTAAATAATAACTTACAGACTAACTTGAACTCCTCAAGCCCAAAGCAGAATAAATACAGACAGTACATCCATTAGCTGCAACTGAATAAAACATTATTTATAAAATGGGTAATTTAGATCTGATTAATGTTTATAAATGTGTTTACATAAGAATCAGATATTAACCTATAGCTTTAAAGGATTTAATTAGCCTTGGAATATTGTGTCAGTGTACAATGAAAAATAACTAATTCACAAAGGAAATGCAAAGAAAATCTGCAAGCGCAAATGAGGTCAATTAATTAAGCAATTTGCATAAATTTGAATGGTTATTTTCAGGGCATTACTGACATTTTACACTTCCTATTCCCATCATACCGGCAGAAGTAGTCTTCTGTCACCCTATTTATATGATACATCAATCATCTCATGGGATCCCAGAATACCAGCACACACCACAGTATAACAGCTTCTACACACAGGCTTTCTGAACCGTGCAGAATTCAGCATCCCATTTCCAGCTGTACTATCTTATCACCAGCAGATGCATTTACAGGCTGTTATAGCTTCATTCTTACCTCCAAACGGAGGAAAAAATATGAAATATGACTTCATCTCCATTACTTTTTTACATCCTGAATACCAAACAGATGGTAACAATTACAGATGGGAGTATATTTCTTACACAAGAAGCCAAATGCTGCACAGCTCACCAATTGAAATCTGGAACGAGTCACTTAATGAATTTAGTTTATCCAGAACTAAATTGATGAAAAAAGGTAGAGGAATTTGGCTTAACATATTCCTATGGTTATCCTGGGAATGCTGTAGCTGCAACCTCCACTTAGTACATCTGTGTCCACACAGATCCTTTGGTTTCTTCCTATTACCCATGGAACAATCAAGGCACAAATTAATATTTTTATTTTAATGCAATAACAAACTTACACCAACTTTTTTTGTTTGTTTTTTTTTTTGCAATACATTTTCCTGTATGTTTCACAGACTGCACTTCTGAGAACTGTGATTAATTTTCTGAGTACTTCTATTTTGTCTTCATCTGTTTAATATCATTACTAGCTAATTTTTCAATGGTGTATTTATTTATATAGTAATTTTTAGGCCAGAACTTCAGCTGATGCAAACAAGCATTTGCTGTACTGAAGCCAATGAAATAAAACTGCCTGACATCAGCTGAGAACCAGACTTTTGTACATGATATATGTCAAGTGTCAGCATGGAACCAAAAATATAACCCAAATATAATTAAAAGAAACACTAAGGCAACCTGGAATAAATATTTTTAGTTTGCTTCATTTTGTATTACCTGGAGATATTTGGGATTTTTAAAAAGTCCATTTTGAAAAATGATGTTAATGTGAAAATACTGCAAGGTGCACTGAAATCTATAAAACTTTGAGGAGCTGATTTGGATTGTTTCATGATGTTTATTTTCATTTTTATTCTTTTTAATGAATACAATTCTTTGTCTGTAGATCAATACATATTCCAAAATCAAAACAATTTTAATTCCAAGAAGATCAAAATTGTTTATTTAGAAAATATAATTTTCATCCATTTCAACATTTGCCCCCTTGCTTTTTTTGCCAGACTAGTCCTTTTCCTTCAAGTGTTTGTGGTCAAATCATTCCAGTACTGTAGAGGAGACAGATTTCTTTCTACAACTTGCTGATTTTTAATGTTACAAGGAATTGCAAAATTCTTACAAACAACCCAGAAAGTAAGCTGTCAAGTTTATGCCTTGCCTGCCCATTTTGCCTTCTTTATGCTGTTAAGTGCCACTGAGTCTCTCAGGGATATTATTTTATTTGTTATAAAAATAACAGCAGCAGAAGTTACTTCTCCAATTTTGATTCCTCAACAGAGACTGTTTCTTCTTAACTCAATGTGTTTTTATCTGTCTCAGGCTCAGCCTAATCATGTAGAAAACAGAATTTCCAAGAAGCATAAAAGAATAGATATATTAAGAAAAGAAGATGTGATTAAGACAAACAACAGCTGGTGAAACGCCAGAGAAGGTCCATTAGATCAGGAGATTCACTTTCCCCATACTTTTTCTTCTCCTCCTCAGCCTAAGCGTTGAGCGTATTTTGATTTAGACTGCCCAGCAAAACCTACTTTATGACACCCTGGATCACTGAAATCAGAATTTCCTCCTCTTAACCCCTTCATCATGAAGTAGAAGTCCTTCTGACCCAGTTGGAATTTGTAGTGATAAACATGTTAAAAAAGATCACCCTTTCAGTACTCTCATCAGTTTGACAGTGGAACAATTCACCAGAAGAGATGCAAGTGTCTTGTTGAATCCAGAATCTATACACAGTTTGGGAGACTGCTAGAAGTGCTAACTATGATTATGGTATGGGTCCTTATTCTATTGTTTGACAACCCCATTTCATGAGAAACACAGAAGATTTTACTATATTTCTGGTGGGGAAACAATGTCAACAATAATAAAAATAAAAAATATTTTACAAGATGATAAAAGCATTACCTTCTCTTCTGTATTTCAATGTACATTCTTATCTGAGATTTTTAAAAGCTGCACTATCTGTTATAAAGTTTACAATGTTCTGGGAATTAGTTATTGGCTCCCATTATGAAGCAGAGCTGAAAAAGATGCTTGGTGAAGAGAAATGGGGAATCCAAGCTTGCCTTTTCAGGACGAAGGCAAGTGCTTCATCTTTTATATGCTGCACTGTTTGCAGCAAAAATTACTGACATGCTCTGATAGAGAATTAAGAATTAAAGGACATATGTGATTTCTAGAGGAGTCAGTCAAGAAGGACAATTTAAAATTGTCTAAGCTGTCTGCCTGTATCTTTGGCCATTCTTATGGCCTTAAAGTCCATGCTAGTCATTCATTGAAGTGTGGAGGGTAAATATGCCACAAATCCTTGCAATACACGAGCTGCATTCTGACACAAGCATCTCAAACAGCATGCAGAGCTCCCTACAAATGCAATCACAGTCCCTGTGCTGTCACAGAACACACAGTCCTTGTTCCCTCAGTCCTATCACCTCCACGGTATTCAATTTCCCACCATATTTCCTCTTTTCCCAAAATAATTGGAATTAACACCAGGTTGGCATTTTTCAGAAAGAGGTGCCATGTTTGCAGAGTACAGTTCTTGCTCCTGGGCATCCAGTGGCAGCTCCATGGCCTGGGTGTCCCTGTAATAAACACGTGTGTTAGCAAAGGAACCCACTGCTGCACCTGCACGTGTTGGAAAACACACCAGAGCACTGCTAAGCACTGGTGGCTGGGGCAGACATAGTTCCAGGCAAGGGTATAGAGATTTATATAGAATTTGGCAAAAGTGATTTTGGTCTGTAAAGGGTTTAAATGCACATACTACCAAGTTTTCCTTCAAATTCTCTGCAGACTCTCCAGCTATGTCTTAACTGATAAATCAGAGACAGAGCAGAATTCTGAGCACTGTCCTGAGATTGTCACTACAGATTAATTGCTACCACAGTTGCTGGGATGGGTTTTGCTCCGGGCAAAGCTCAGGTATGTTCTGGGATTTGTCTCAATAGGCTCTATGGATGAGGCGACACTGTTTTGAAGGGAGAGAGAATTATCTGTATGAATGTGAGCAGTTATGTCACTTCCCTTCAGAGCCAGAAAGCAAGCCCTTTGCCATACTGTCTGTTGTGTTGACAGAAATATCCTCAGTGTAGGGAAGAAAATCGAGCTTGAGAATTGCTTGAGAGTGTCAGAGGGTTGTGCAGGCCCAGGGCACACAAACCTCACCCGTTCTGGAACTTGGGAAGGCTCATGCAATGATCTGTGCCTGAAATTGGAACTAAATATTTTGTTGAAGTGATTCACTCCAAAACAAAACTCAGAACGTATTTTTTTGCAAATTGGAATTGCAGTGGGTCCAGGGCACGGGGTTGCACTGGTGAGATTTTCATTTAGCTGTAAGAATCCAGCAGGTCCTCAGTTTGTGTCAGTTTATTCCATTACTACCAAAAAATCCATCATCTATCTCCTGAAACAATGAACCAAGACCAAGGCAGCAGGGCTGTTACATGAGGGGGTGACAGGTATTACTCCTGGTCTTTCCCTATGAAAAGTGAGATGGGATTTGGGGAAGCCATGAAGCCTTCCAAACCCAGGAATAAGCCCACAGAAAAATAAGGAGCCCTGAGTCAAACACAGATGATGAAAACTGGAGAGGGCAGCAGCATTAAAAAGAAATCCAAAGTTTAGCAGTAATCCTACCTAACTCCACCAGATTGCCTCTAGTAGAGTCATGGCTCAAAAGAGATCGAAGATGACTGCATTGACTGAGGGCTTGATCCAGGGTCCTTTTACAAATCTTTGTGCAGAGCTGAGAGAAACTGATGAAACCTTCAATAAAAAATAAGATAGACTCTCTTGCCTTCGTGCTAAAATTATTTGATAAAAGGAACTCCTCAAGGGTGTTTCAATACTGTAATCTGAAAAGTGGCTAAGCATGAAATGGATGTTACTGGACTAACAGCTTCTGGGTGACTGTTCAGAGGTAATGGAATAACATCCAGATGCATTGAGAAGGAAAAATATTTGCTGAGATAAGTGAGTTTGGGGTGATTTATGAGTGAATTTCTGGATTTTCAGAAGGACTATAAAGTTTCATAAAGTCCTTTATAAAGGTGTGTTTTCATCTATGCGTAATGCAAATTAGAGAAACAAGTATTGAGAGGAGAAGAGAGATACATTTCTTAATTAGAAATTTATGGAACTTTTTCCCGCAATGAAAACAGTTATTTTTACCTGGGTGGTATTTGTAATAGTGCAGGGACTCAGTGATATCTTGTACATGATTCTGTTGTGATTACAAGCCTCTGTTACAAGCCCCTACATCAGATGACCTCTAAAATATGAAAACAATCATTCTTCACTAGCTTTTCCTAAGTCTCAGCTCTGGCAGACAGACTCATCAGCCTCAGGTGCTACTCCAGCCATCTCCCCATGCCTTAATCATTTCAATCTCTGCTTGAATTGTAAGCCTGAGAGCCCCTGAATGCCCCCTGGCTCGTGGCAGCCAGACTGACTTCGTGAAGTCTGGAAGAAGACAAGAAGCTGGTTAAGCTTGTGAGCTCAAATTAAATGGTTGACAGTGAAATCTGCTAACACTGCTCCTTCGAAAAGCATGGGAGGGTTTTGGATAGTAGCTAGATCTGACAGCTTCTTACAGATGTGTGGCTTGTCCTTGGAAAGAAAAGCAACACAAAAACAAACCCTACAATACCTTTTCCAAGCAGTGCTCAGTTTGATACTGGCTTTTATTGTTTACAATAGAATCTTAAAAATATCCTCATGATGGCCATTATCAAATGTCTTTTGGTAACACTGAGCACTGCATTTTCCAAAGACATTTGACAAGGGCCAGCAAGAAACACGTTTGATTAATTTAATTTTAATCAAAATGAGATAAGATTTTGATTCTGAGATTTCCTGATCCAGAAGTTGTTTCTTAAGAGTCTTGATGACCATTTTTTCCCCATCCATTTTTTTTTTTTTTTTAACATTTTTTGGTCACATGAAAGCTTTAGGCTTCTACAGCATCAGTTTTAAGAGATGATCTATTTGCAATAGCAGACCCAATGAACCATCATTTCCTTTTTATCTCCTCCAGTCCAGTCATGGCTATACAGAATTAAATCCTCTGCTGTCCAAGCATCTCTTTGCAAAATCATTCTGCTCCTTTTTTTCTTATAATCTGTAGTTGGCCATTTTCAGAGAAATTCTACCGGGCTACAAGGATTTATAATGTGACCAAAGAGAGAAATTTATGTTCACATGTCGCACAAAACTGTTAACTCTGTCCATACCGGTGCTGAGCTGTAAATACTGATAGCTGTAGAGCATTATCCTGCAGGTTATGGCACCACTCCGTAGCAAAGGGGGAAATGTCACCCTGTCCTTTGTCTGTAGATTCCCTGTGTGGAAGTTATGCTGTTATCTGCAGCTACAAGGATATCACAAAAGAGGTAGCCATACTTGGGAAATCCGTGCTCAGGTTCCCCACCAATAGAAACCAACACTGAGGCACCAAAATTTAATCCAGAGGAGTTCCTGTTTAATTTTAAACCATGGAGAAATCTGAAGTTTATGAATCCTCACCTGAAGTTAATTAAGGCCATCTGTCCCTTCAGCACAGGTTCACATTTATTACTTAATGTTGCTTTTTTGGGGTGTAACCCACTAGGGAAAATCAGAGATCACTGCCTGGCTGAAGTTAAAGGTCTTTTGCTTTCTTCAGTATTGAGGGGTTTTGGGGGATTTTTCTGCTGGATTTTCTGCTGTATAATAATTGTTTAAGTGCAGTATAACCTATTAAACACTTAGCTGGGAAACTGCTGATGATACTCTGTGGTTTCTTTATTAACTTTCTGACAACTGGACAGGCAGGTGAGTATCTGATCTAGGCTGCAAAACCCTAGCTGATATCCCTAAATACAGTGTATTTTCTAGGGCTAATTTAACCTTGTCTTTACAAAAGATTAATAGTACACAGACTCACTTTAAGGCCTGCTTCCTCAAATGAATATTGTAAGGGTTCTTCATCAGATCCCTCAGAAGTTTCTGATGAGCCCAAGTAGAAGCTGAAGCCATGAGCCATGTCTGTATTAAGTTTAGAGGGTTTTGGGTTTTTTTCACAGTGCAACACTGCAATCTCACCATATTTCTAAGCAAAGCACAAGAAACATATTGAAATTAAGAATGTCAAAGTCACTGTCACTTGCACCAGCCTTCTTTGACACTTGATATTGTTGAAACCTCATAAATAAAAGGGTGGCATACACAGTATTCCAGTTTAATGGGGATATATTTCATAAGTCACACATTTAAAAAAAAAATGTTTCTCCTTTGTAAACAAAACTAAACCTTCCACTTCGGTATGTTTAATTTTACTGTTCCAATGAAAGATTTCATGATTTTTCCTTTATACTCATTTGGAAGAAGAGTTCAGATGCATCAAAGTTAAAAATGAAGGAGAAACAGAAGAGGAAGGAGATAAAGATGATGTGAGCAAGGTGATATGTACTCATAATTTTACTTGGTTGTATCTGGAACATCCACAGTGCTGCTGTACTAAGGTTACAGGTGATTTATCCAGGTGATCTGACAAGAGCAACTACTAGACCATGAAAGGTCTGTTGTACATCTACAGTACTTTCTAATTCAATGTTGCCTAAGCAGCACTGCAAATCCATACCACTTTCCCCTTTTGTATATTACATTTTCAGTTTAGTGTGGAAATATTTATATGGCAAATCTCAAATTTAAAAAAATATATCTCAGGTGTATATTTTTTACTAAGATGAAAACTGTGCAGAAGTTAGAGACTCATTTTCCCTGTGACATTTTTTCCATCAGTATTTCCAAAAGGTTCTATGTTTTATTTTAATTACAGAAATCTTCCAAACATTCCCAAAGCTTACCAGGTTTCTTCTTTCCATTCACCGCTCTAGTGCATTTCAGGGCAAATTTGGCATTCCCTTTGACATATCTGAGAGAAGACTTATATTGTATCATTCATTTTTTTCATCCTCCTCATGTTTAAATAGCAAAATATTAACTAGGTCAGATAAGGTACGTTTTTATCCCAATAAAATAAGTCTATTAACATGGATGGGCAAATATGTTTGACTAATAAAAAATCTCCCGAACATATTGTAGTCAGGGAGCTATTTTGGCATCCATTTGAAACAAACCTGAATTCTGAGAAGCCTTTGAAAAAGACTGTTTNNTTAAAAAAAAAATGTTAAAAAAAAAAAAAAAAAA
Organism: Rhadina sibilatrix; assembly: GCA_013400275.1. Classification (NCBI taxonomy): domain Eukaryota; kingdom Metazoa; phylum Chordata; class Aves; order Passeriformes; family Phylloscopidae; genus Rhadina; species Rhadina sibilatrix. Next base: position 73,798 of record VWYO01021123.1, on the reverse strand, counting down.
AAAAAAAAGGAAAAGATGTTGTAAGATTATTTTATACAGTCTTATTTTGAAACCCTTAGTTTTTGAAACCTATGGTTATCTGCATACACTATGCAAGACTGTAACGAAGGCATATTTCTAATAAATCCATGAAGAGATAGCCAACAGAGTTTTAATCCACAGATAAAATCCAAATCCATTAAGCAAAGTTTATATGGAGGTTAATACCTCGTTTTAATTTTTGTTTTCTAAATTTATTGCTATATGTTGTGGGTAGGAAAAAAAAACGACATTTTGAGTTCTGATCTGCTTTGTGTTTGAAACAAATAGAATTCAGGTTGAGCATAGATTTAGAGTCTTAATTGGATCAACAAAGTGACAAGTAAAGACAACAATGTCAACAAAGACATAAGTACAGTTGGTACTTAATCAGAAAGAAAAATTCTTGAGCATGTTAGAGTGACACACAGAGAAAGAGGGATTTTTACAGCACTTCCTGCAAGAAAAATAAACATAAAATGGTAGTTCTTTAGGACTAAAAATTTTCTGTAAAATATCTCAGGGGTGTAATTAAGTGATGTGTGCATTTGTGGAGAATGACTCTATGTTTGTATTTTTTTAATCACTAGCCAATATTTAAAGCCATTGATATAAAATTGGAAACATATATTCAAACCATTTTCTGACTCAGAGATATAGGGTTGTTGCATATTAAATGTAAGGCTCTAAAATTCTCCTGGAAAGAAAAATCCCTCTTTACTCTTCCACATAATTTGTTAAGAATCTTTATTTTATCACAAAAAGGAAAGGTCCTTTCAGAAAATTTGAAAAAAAAAATCAGTCATACACTGGGAAAATCATCTGTTCTGCGCCTCCATCAATAACTTATCACATTAGATCATATATCCAGGGGGATAATTTCATGAGCAGGTAGAAGTAAAGAGCTGTTAGTCTCCAGTGAGCCAGCCAATGACCTCGACATAAACCAAGCTTTTCCAATGTATTTGTCGTAATAATTTGCCTGCAGTTTTGCAGTGTGCATTTCCCTCCGTTTTTGTGAAGAATTTGAGTCAGGGAAAAAGAAACCACCACCACCACCAAAAAAAACCACAAACAACAGCAACAAAACACAAAAAAAAACACCCCACATGAAAATCAAGACTGGAATGATATCTCATAGTAAATCACTGGAAAAACTAAGAGTATTTGAACACAATATAAAATTTGCATACCAACCATTGTCANAACCACCACCACCACCAAAAAAAACCACAAACAACAGCAACAAAACACAAAAAAAAACCACCCCACATGAAAATCAAGACTGCAAACATTCAAAATTCCTTTATAGGAGTTAAGGGTCATCCCTAAAATTAGATTACACAATATTTTTGATCATGCTTCACTAGTTCTGAGCTCTTTTGAATTAGTACTTAGGTAATTTGGAAATACTTTTATTGTATTTTGATTTATCTAATTATTCCCTCCTCATTCACAGAAGTAATATAAGTCTATCACTTTTGCTTTACCAAATTTATGGCAGTATTCTGCTTCTTGGCACTTGAAAGTGTCTGGAAGTAATGACATCAAATAAGCACTCATCCTTGATAATTACTTTCTGTATTTTATATGTAAAATGTAAGACCAATAGAAGGCCATTTTATCTGACAAGGAAAAAGTAATAAAATTAGTTTTCTATTGATCTCCCCCCACTGCCCTCCCAAGAATGATAAAGGTATAACTCCAGCAGGAACCTCACAGTTTTGTTGTCAGTCTGAATCTAGAGAAGCATCTTACCTGTAACACTGTTAATTAGATGCAAAATGTATTATGTAGCTCTCTATAAACTGAAAGGCTGAGCAACTCCAACTCTCTAGACCTGTCTTCACAAGGGAGGTGTTCTAGCCCTCCCTATTGCCTGTGGCCACTGCTAGGACCCACTCATTTTTCCTGAGCTGCATTAAATACTCAAAGTGTGGGTTTCATGAGAATGGAGTAGAAGGAGACAATAACTTCCCTTGACCTGTTGGTCATGCTTCTTTGGATGCAGCCCATGGTAAGCTTTCTGGGCTGGAAACAAACTTTTCCAGTCCATGTCCATTTTTTTAATCTACCAGCATCACCAGGTCCTTCTTTGCAGGGTTGCTCTCAATCCATTCCTCACCTGGCCTGCATTGACAGTGGGGATTGTCTCAGCCCAGGTACAGCACCAGGCATTTGGCATTTTTAGACTTCATGAGGTTCTCCTGGGTGCACCCTTCTAGCCTGTCAACCACAGCCACTCATCTTGGTGTAATCTACACCAAGGAGCTAAAAGTGCACTCAATCCCACTGTCTGTGTCACTGATGAAGATAAGAGTGACTTGGTAACTGCAATTACAGTGCAATTATCAGGTCCCAACATCTCCCAAGAGTGTTTAAATTATAACCCTCATGCTTTGATTTACCCCTGTCAAAAGGGAGAATTCAAAAGGGCCCTTTGCCCCAAACAGACTGAAAAATATTTGCTTTTTTTAATAACTAAAGGAAGTCAAACCCCATTTGATATATTGCACTTGTCAGGTTGTTTTTCATAGTTCAGGTAAATCAATGGAGTAGTCATTCAATTAATGAGATACTAAAATTATCAAACTTTATGATTGTCATCAGATATATCAAATTAATCATAAGAATCAGTTTCTACAGTTATGAAACCTCTTAACATTATCAATCAGTACCTAATGCTGATAATAGGAGGAATTAGAGGGAAAGAGTCATAGACTTGAAAATCAATAGGACTCATCAGATTTCATAATACTAAATAAAAGTTAATCAAGTCAAATTCAATATCTGATTTTTGAGAATAAGGTCATCTCGTTTTGCTAGACCAAGATTTAAGCAAGCCTTTGTTCAAACTGTTGTCTCAGCGTGTCTCCAGTTTGCTCTAGTTTTTAATGCAGTGCAGCAGGAAGATATATTGTGTGTTGAAAAGATTGAATGCCTGAGAAATATATTTTCTTTAATTTCCATGTAAAATGCCAGCTGGAAAAAGTCTCTGTTTAGCTTTGTTTTACAAAATCCAGGAGCAGTGGGGAGGAATTGTTTAGGAAAATATTGAACAACTATAACAGCTTTATGACTTAAATCTAAAACAGGCGTAGGAAATTTTCAGTATTACACAAAAGGCAATGAAATTATATGTACACAAGATTGTAAAGAATTTGTATCCAATATATCCCTTTTCAGCTGCACATTTCTGTAGTCTCTATGAGCTAATGATATGTTCAATGTCACTACTTTGCACATAAATAAGTGTAGATGTGTATGTTTTCTTTCCAGTCCATTACTTTCAGTTCTATTTTTTTTTTAATCTTCATGTTCTCTCCTCATAGTGAACAGAAAATATATTTTCTGCATGAAACTGTAGAGATTCAAGGTGTTGTCCAGTCACAAGTATGTAAGGAACAAGAGCCATAAAGAGTTCTTGGACAAAGCGCTGCAGTACTGGATAATAAAGATAATTGCAGAAGGATCTATAAATTATTTTAAAAACTGAGAAGCTGTATGTATATATAAAATGGAAAAGAAATTACACAATCCCCAAGTAAACTGTCTTCAACTGCTCAGACTGTGAGAGGCAACTTTGACGCATCATTTCTCTGAGAGCAAATGTGTAGAAAAAAAGAAAATTCTCTGATTCAAAGAAAAAAAAATCTAAAATTAACTCCATAAAATTAAATACACTATTTTGGACACACTGTATAAGAAAAACAGATTTATTGGTTTTTATAGTGGAAAATGAAGTTAACAAAGTAAAATAAATTATAAAATTAAATAATAAATAAAAATCACCTGTGATTTTTCACAGAGAATATTTTAATTCTTGCTTAGTGCTTTATATTAGGTCTTTACATTTTTCATTTATGACATTTATGTTCTGGTTTGCAAAAAAGTACTTGGAGCCAAAAAAGAAGATAGATCAGTGGAAAAGCCGAGAAGTCTCTGCTGACCAGCCAAGCTTCTTAAACCCCAAGCTTAATTTACTTTGCTAGGAAGACTAAAGCATTCAGATACCAGAGTATCTGTAAAAACAGGCCATTTTGCATATGCAAATGTGAGATTCACTTCAGTTATCTTAAAAAAAAAAAAAAAAAAAAGGTCTGGTAAAAAAAGACCAGAAGTACTGATTAAGAAGGTCGAGAGTATCCAAAATATTCACAAAGAAATTGGGTGTAACACAGAGCTGACAGAGACCCTTTTGGGACTGCTAACTGGAGATCAAACAGCATGTGATACAATAAATATAACATAATATGATTAATATAATAAATACAGTATTATATGCTATAATTGAATATGATGTGATGTCATGCAATATAAATAATAGATAATATAATAACCCAATGTCGTACAATATTTTATTGTATCACAATATTGCCTGCAAAATTGACATTTCCTCAGGGAATATTTTGATTCTTGCTGATTGGCTTCTTTATTTTTCCCCTCTGGAAATTACCCTTGGGTTGGCTCAAAAGGTCAGAGGCCAGTCACTAAATTTATTCCTTTTTACTTCTACATTGAATAAAAGTGAATATAGGTGAAATAACTTACAGTTTCTTACACACTCATTTTGTTTTTCTGTGTTTCTGTGTTAACCAGCCATCATCTCCATTACTTTTTTGCTCCTCTTCTAAAAGATCTCTTGTAAAAGGGGTCTCACTTTCTGATACTGCTGGTATCATTTAAAAAATAAAAATAAAAATAAAAATAAAAATAAAAATAAAAATAAAAATAAAAATAAAAATAAAAATAAAAATAAAAATAAAAATAAAAATAAAAAAACCTGTTCTCCTTCAATGATCAGAGTCCATCTCCAAAAGCACCTAGCTCATAAGGAACCCCCTTTAGGCAGTGTAGACCCATTTGAGACATCTAAATGCCAGTTTATCTGTACTAATATCATAATACCAACTATAAAGTTCACTGAGTTACTGTGTTTTTGAATACATGAAAGCAGTTCTTTGTGCATTTTGGAAAATAGATTTTTCCAGACCCTTTCAAAAGAACATCCTCTGAGAAACAGTTTCTGCGTACGTGTTGGCTTTTGTTTAAACCCATTGCAACACTCCAGATTTTTGTTTTGTTTTATTGTTACAGGCATTTTCATGAGTTTTCAAAAGCCTCATAGTTACTCTTCAGTAATTGGAAACAAATCTGAATTTCTAGTTGCTTATTAAGGGAGGTCAGAAGTGCTCGTACTACAAAGCAGTTCAGATCCAAGGGAGATTATGTTATTACATTGTTTTTGGATTGTTACCTTTGCAAATTGGAAGATTTCTTAGAGTAGTATGGCTATAGTTGTGTATATATACATATATATATATATATATACTTTTTTTTTTAACTGGTAGGTACATTAATCTCACACTAGCAAATACCAACACTCAACAGCAGGATGTCTGTAGGAATTCATAACTGTGAAGAGAGCCTCAGCTAACAAACCTCAGATAACAAACTTCTGGGTTAGTGTTGGTTCCACAAAGCTCATGTAGAGGTTACCAGGAATGGCTGAACTAGGGAGAAAACAGCAGGAAGGAAGCAGCAACAACAGCAGTTCCCAAAATATTTTGAATGTTGTTGCATTTTGGTAGTCGAGTGTAAAGTGTTTCACCTGAGCCTTGCAAAGGTTGGATAGTGGGTGAAATTAAACTGGATTAGGTTCAGCCTAGGAAAGCTGATTTTGACTGTTTCAAGTAAACCAGCAGAGGATTTTGTAGGTACAACATCCAAGGTATAGGCATCTCTTTTCAGTGAGGCTTGCAGTGCTCTGAAATACCAGATTTCTTCTTGCATTGCAATTAACGAGCAAATAAGGACGAGCAATCTTGCCTTTCAGTTAATGCTATTTCTAATCCTCACGTCATTGAACCAATTTCTGAGTGAAGCATGGAAGTGTGTGTGAGAAAAAAAAAATCTAAGTAAAATATCTTTACAAGCAACATAGACTGTGTTATCTGAGCCCTTCAAAACTGTTAATGGACTTTGTCTTGACAGCTTCACTGTGAAGTAGGGTAGTGATAATAAATTTTAAGAATAAAGGTCCAAAATACAGAAAGACCAAGGGCCAATATTAAAAACAAGCCAACAAATAGATATACTGCAAAACAAACAACCAACTCCCCCACCCAAACATGAAACAAAGAAATCAACAAAAAAACTTTAAATATGCCTAATCTTTCTAGACTGCTGCTGTGAATTTTCTGTTCTATGATTAATGTGTCTTTGGGACATTTTGGGGAGCAAAAAATATCTGGATAACTTGCAGTCATGTTTTTTTTAAATGTGGACTGAATAACAAGGCAGTCCCAGCTCTCCTTGGCTTTAGGCATCAGACAGTTGGGTGTCTGATCTTGTACCTGAATTGCATCACTACAAATACTCTGGGTCTTTGAAGAAGGAGTTTGGTATTTGGACAGACCACATATAGTGAAGTCCTGCTTTTAGGGACTCAACTTCTTTATCCTAAAGCCATAATAATTAAAAGACAGTACACTGTAAGAGCTGAAGAAATAAGATCTAAGTGTTTGTTCCTAAAGAAAAAGATACATATTAACGTAGGACATATATGGGCTGAATAAAATCCTAGTCCATTCTGTCCAGAAAATGATTCTGGGAAAGGAAAAAATAATTAAACATAGAGAAAGCAGAAGGTTAATCTGACCTTTCTTTTCATCCTGATTGTTTCATCCAGACCCCCAAATTTAAATCCTTAAATCTGAGACTTTTTAGATGTTAAATAATCTGTTGCTTCTTTAAGCAACAGATATATGTTATATATAATATAATATAATATAATATAATATAATATAATATAATATATTAAAA
>VWYO01021123.1:1596-66934 GCA_013400275.1 Rhadina sibilatrix | reverse complement strand
ATAGGCACGTCTATTTTTATACATAATATTCTAAGTTCTTGATATATATGGTAATATATAATATATATTTAGTATTATTATATATAATATATAATATATATAATAATTATATATATAATTTTTATATTGTTTAAATATCCATTTGTTGAAAGGTTTGGGTTTTTTTTTTAATATATAAAATACTTAGATTTGATTGCAGATGTTTGAATATTGTTGCATGCATAATTGAGATTTAATGTAATATTCACACCTACAAAATTCATGGTGACCTGTATGCATATACACAGGGAGGTAAAATCATATTTAAAGGAGAAAAATAACTAAGTAAGTGACATTAGCTATTAATGGTACATGAAAATTACTGAAGTACCCACTTTACTCTTGAGAAATCTTTTCTCTGAGGATTATTGAAGGGCCATGCCCAACAGACACCTCAGCTATTGAGCAGCCTATGTCAGGGCAGTTTCATTGATTTTGGTAGGATTTTGTGTTACTGGATCCAGGTGCAGAATTGGAGTCAAAGTCAGACTAGAGGGGACATTGATCCATGATGGTATTGTGATTCCTGTGTCCCTGTGCTATTGAATCACATCGTGTTTGAAAATCATTGAATTAAAATGAATATGCCTGCAAATAAATGTGAGGCTTTTGCAGACTGCAGCACGAAGTATGTCAAATTACTCTCTGAGTGATTCGGCCAAAATTTCTAAATGACTGGCTCTCACAATCCATGGCATTTATAATTGACAGTATGCAGGTGCATGAATTTGGGTGAATTTTTTCTTGGAAGTGTTTGAGAGACCTATAAAACCTCAGACATTACTAGAGACGAGCCGAATCAACCATAAATAATTCAGGTAGCCTGAGAAGCTCTGCATCTGCTGTTTTGCAAGGAATCTGCATGTACTGCTGTTAGTTTTCCTTCTACTCACTGCAATTATTTTTGAAACAGCAGCTTGCTCTTTAGGTGTGCAGCAGTTATTTGAAAGAATAGTTCTTGAAAAAGTGATGTGCTATGCATTTGGATGTGCTATGTTGAGTTTCTCCAGGATGTGTCAATACATTATTTTGGGGTCACAGACTGATGTTATATGATTCTAAATGTCAAACATGAGAAAAAAATAAATTACTTCTCAGATTTGGATAGGCAGACCTGTTCTTATACGTAATATTCTATCTATATTCTTGATTGCTTTTTAGAAGATCGTGCCCCTCATAAAAGCTCTTCTCCTTCTGCCTTTTTGACTTTGCTTTCTCATTTTTGTTTTCTTCCCTTTCGTAAAACAGATTCATGAGACACATTTGGTTCTCATATTCTATTAGTTATCCTAGAAGTAGAGTAAATGCAGGGAATTCATTAAAATTAAAAAGAGCTAACAAAATAAAGGATGTTACTTTAAACACAAAAGAAAAAAATGGAAAGAGAGACTATTTTGAGCTGAGTTCAGCTGTATGATGTGTAGTCTCTTGAGTAAAGATAGGTGCAGTGTGTTTTCCTCTGAAAATACAGATTTGTGTCAATCACAGAAGCCATTAAAAAGTAACTTAAAATAATGCTTTTTATGTCAAGACTTTTAAAATAGCAATTATATTTTTCCTGAAATTATTTTTGCAAATGTACTCGTGAAAGCAATTTGAGGCAAAAAAAGTATGTTTGTTCTTTTGCAGGTCTTGAAATAAAATGTATTTTTACCTTATGATTAAAAAAATCTTTACTTTTTAGAAAAGCAACATAGTTTGTTCAGTCCAAAATATTTTTTTCCAAAGCTCACACAAACCCAAGATTTAATTATTTAAATTCAACACTACTCCTGAGTTTAAAGGAGCTCCCTAAAAACTTTGTATAGCCCAGATATCTTTTTGATTCCTTTTTTCAATGACATTTTTCTTAACTTATATATTTATATGTTAATTATATATATTAACTGATATACTTACATAAGTGATATATTACAGGAGGGGAAGATAATCTTGGGATGACAATCTGCAGTAGACTACAGTGATCTCTGCTCAAGTTCCAAAGTGGCCTTAAGGTGGTTTTGCATTCTTGTGGTTGTACAATACCCACCAAAACTGGCTTATTCACTTGAATAATTGCACATCAGCTGAAGGTTCCTGCCTCTCTCAGGTCAGGCCACCCAGCTGAGGTTCACAGTCTGACTCACAAGCTGGTTTTAAAATGAGACAACAAGGGATGAAACCCTACTCTAGCTCCCTTCAAAGCACATGTGGAATGACACAATACAGTCTCTAAGGAATCATTTTATTATCAACAGCTATGCACTACATCAAATAAGTTTACTCTAAGTAAGCAAAACTGCAACTGAAGGAGATTTGATCACTGGAGGGAATATTAAGTTTCTTCTGGGGTCTCGATGCTGCTCCTTAATGGTGTTTTGGATCTCAGTTTCCTCTGTTTGTTCTTCTCTATCTCCAAACCTTATCACCACTCTGTTTAAATTCTTATGTACTCTTCAGAATTAATTTATCTTATCCAGTTTCTTTGGGGGGGTTAATGACTCTCAATCCTCACATCATATTCACTCCAACTTGTAGCATTCATAACTGACTCTGCACATTTCATGTTGCTATTGCATGAAATACAAGGCAAGTGACTCATATTTATGTTTTTATAAAGCTTTTCCCTCAGTTCTTTGCTTGCCAGCTTTGGCTGCATGGCTCTTAAAGCCCCTCATACCATTGCAACAATTTGTCCTATTGACTCTGTAGATTCTGTTTATTAATAGTGATATGTTGGAAAAGAACTAGGAAGATCAGCTGCACAGGTAGGATGCTGCAAATTTTGGTGACTCCATGGACTCAGGATCAGCAGAGGATTCTTGGGGGATCAGAGAGAGGGATGGGGACAAACAGGGGCAGCCCACAGCCCAGAGCCCCCAGCACTGTGGGGATGTTGCAGCTCCACAGAGAAATGAAGTTAGGCCATTTTATATCATTTGAGCAGATTTGGTAATGTCTTTCCAAAGTCCAAGATAAATAAGAAAATGTCCAAAGCTTACTCCTTTGGAAGAAGGAAATCTCTTCTGGAAACTAGATCCATTATTTTGCTTAGCATAAGCAAAATAAATTGGTCTCTGTTTTTCTCTGTATATAAAGTAGTTTTCATAAGACATATTCTAGCTATCTCTCCAACTGAGTTTCTCTTTACTATGTAACAATCAATACTGTGATAAGCTTTTTAAACTTTTAAACTTGCTCAACAGTTTTGTATATAAGTTTAATTCCACATGTGTATAAAAAAAGGCACACATTTCAGAAGATACATATTTAACTTTGAAAGCTTTAGGGTGTTTCAACATTATAAAGAGAACATAAAATATTATCAGTGAGGTTTTATTCATGGGACTATATGACCTATCAGGAAAAGAAAGAGAAACCTAAATTATAAAACATAGAAACTCTTTTAAAAAGGCAAGATGCTACTGAATATGGAAATCTAAGGATTTTCGAGTTTCTGACTTTCGGCATCTTTATTTTGGTGAACATTAATAGTGAAATTGCCCTGGCAATGTAAATCCCAGCAGAACCTGCAAACCTTGAATCAGAATTCATTTCCTTTTGTCTTTACTGTAATAATAAGTATATATGGAAATAAAGCTCCCATTTCTGCATTCTTGAAGACTTTGAAGATTGGTATGAGGGGATTTTTAGCTAGATAGCAAAAGAATATGTGCAGATCATAGTTCTGTGTTGCACATTTGCTATTTATATTATAGGAGTGCATGCTGGGGGCAGAAGACCACTGATTCACAATAAGGGAGATTTCAAATTCCAACATAATCCCAGGCTGGACAAAGCCTGTGCAAACACAAATGCCAAGATATTTGCCAAAGGTTACGGAACAAGTTAATGGCAGAGCTCAGGAAATACTCATTTTGCAAGGGGGTTAATGACTTGACTGTGCTGGTTTTCAATACCTGGTTTTGGAGGATTTTATCTGCTGTAAAACCCTTGATTTGAATGATTCAATTTACATGGGAAATTCTGATCTGTTAGGATTCAGCCTAGAGTCCAGACCTGCTGCTTTTTGCTTTGCTGGTGATGAAGTTCTGGATCTGTTAGGATTGCACCGTCCTTTCCATGCTGAATGGAGCCTCTCTGTACATGGCACATGTTTTTCTCAGGAGTCTGAGTAACACCAATGCAATCTCCTCTCAGTGGTGGATCTAAGTCTTGGCAAAGCAGTAATAATATTTCCACTATCACTGTGTTGGTATTTTCCTGGTATTTCTTGTGAAGCTGGGCACAGGAACTAATAAGCTTATACTACACTGATATTTGAATGAATCATTCTGTCAAATTAGGTTGTAGTTGAACCCATATACTATTGCTCCTCCAGTTCTGTGGAAAACAGAGCCGTTAAATAATTTCAAGATTCCACTTGCCTTATTTCTGAGTACAGAATTTCAATATAATATGTGGAAGAGAGGACCAAAATCTATAAAATTAAACTCTCCTTCCATATTTACATACAACTTAAGAGGAAAAATGCACTCATTACCCTGAATGCAGGCCTTCTACATGAGGAGAACTAACAGAAACCACATTATTGTTATAATCACTGTCAAAACATGAGATTTAGAGGTGAAAAAGAAAAGAATTTAAATTTTAAAGGACTTTTATGAAAGGGCTTACATTTTCCCAAGTAATATCTCCCATTAATTTAACATGTTCATTGTTCTCTTACCCATAGCCATCAAATTATTCTTCCTTTTTCGCATATAGTGCTGATATCTGCTGATGGATTAGTTTGTTTACAAAGTCTGCAGCTCAACAGATTTTGAAAAGTGCTGCAATTCAGAATTTAATAGCTGTTTTTCTTGAAAGTGGAAGGTCAGAATTAAAACTGTGTACCATGAGGCTGTCACTGTGAGTATGGGCTTGGTAATGGTCTCTGAGGCACAAACAGAATACACTACAGCAAAATTTATTAGATAACTTTTAAACACTCAGGAATATATTTGAGATTGATATGTAGGCATTGCAGGCACTTAAAAAATGGATCATTTTTGGAGACCATTTTGACAAATGATACTTCCTTCAACAATTGGCCAGCAATGGAAGCTGTGTCACTTCTAAGTGCATCTAAATTGCCTAGTACTATTAAGAAGTCATTTAAGCTTCAGCAGTGTTTTGTCTGATTCTGAAACTGAGAACTTAAAATGTATGTCTTGTCCAAACACACAATGAAAACATTATTTTTAACTTTCTTTTTAAGCCTGTCTTTCTCCACAAACATACACACATCCCCAGCTGAAAAGAAATAAAATAGTAAATGATGATGACATGTTCTATCAAACGCATGAGTGGAATAGGATCTATCACTGTGTCAGTCTGGGTAAAAGAGCTTTCTTCTAGGACTCAAGGGGATATTAAAATAAGAAAGGCTTCTTTTAGAACTTTACGTGATTCATGATTCAGACACAACATCCATGGCTTTCAAAAGCCAAAGAAAAGCTTAGGTAGATACAGAGTAATACAGAATAAGTGAAATAGATTTTTGATTTAACAAACCACTCAAATGGACATAATAATTTAGACATTTCTGCAGTAAAATGAGTGGGAGAAAGCTTCTGTGGAAGTTTCTAGGTATAATTTACAAAGTCAAACAGACTATTACAATTTATTTCTCTTACATCCCTATCTATTTGTGCAGTGCTTAAAACTGGTAAGACTTAAGGCAGTGATGGGTATCAAAACCCAATCCCATATTCAGTAGCCAGTGGAAATTGAGCTTTTTTCCTTTGATCAATTTGGTAGCTATTTTCTCCACTTCTTCCAATGTATGGGGAAATGTATAGGCATTTACAATACAGCCATTGCTCAGTCTTTCAGTGGTGCACGAAACGATTTAGAAATTGCTGGAAGCATAAGTGTTGATAAGTGGCATCTCAGTGAATGTAAAAAAAACCTGACAGACAGTCTATTCTTATGAAAGGATGGGGATAATAATGTGTTGGCTATATGTACATCTTACAATGATTCCCATTACATTTCCTTGAGCTCTACTTTTCAAATGTTTCTTTGCATACTGAGTGGGAAGATGATTTACTTGTTTGAGCAAAAGTAATTACTTTGTTCTTAGGGTTCTTCTAAAAATTCGCTTTAGTTCTTACACAAAATAGATAAATGAACAGCAAGTTGCTGTTATGCCAAGAAACAGTCCTGCCTTCCTCAGGGTCTCCAAGCTGTCTGTGTTGCTGAGATTTCTATTTAGAATTGCAAGATGTCTCTTAGCTAGAGAAAGTTTTGTTTTTCTTCTTTGTTCAAATTCTGTGTGATCCCCCCTCCAATGGGAACCTTATTCCACAGCATGGACTTCAAGGCAGTATAGAACTTGAAACATCTATCATCAGGAAAGTGGTGTATAAGTACTTGTTAAGTAGTGACTCCTCATTCACTTGATCATAATTTGAACAGTAGGAATGTTCAGAGAGCAGTGGGATGGCACAGAAATTGGAACAACAGCAGCTGTGTTCCCAAGATTGAAGACTTTGTCACTAGAAATCTGCAGCTATGAAGGTACAAATCCAGAACTATCTTTGGTTTGCCATATGCAATCACTGAAGGCAGAAGAAATTAAAAGAAAGAAATAAAGAAATTACACTGCTTCAGTGAAGAAAGGAATGTGGAAAAGAAAATGTTCCTCTCCACAAAAGGTTTAGAATCATCAGTGATTTAATATTCAAATCAATTATACATCTGCACATGCTTATCTTAGGAATTAATTATATTGCTATTTGCTTGGCTGCATCAAAATCGTTGTCTTTGAGATGCTAACACAAAATAAGCAAGGAAGTGACTAAATTTAGTAGCAGGTGAGTAATTTGCCCTTGTTTTCCTGACCACCAAGTTGGGATCTTTCAACATGCTTTTTCCATTAGTCTTCTTGAACAGCATACCTCCTTAACAGGAGACTTATATGCATTTTGAAAATCTGTGGAGACAAGAAGATATTTCAGCAAGGCAGCCTTAAACCACAAGAGCTCTTGCTGATGTATATCAGAAAACATTTTTTTTACAACAATATCTGATGAAATGCAATGAGGTTTGAAACAAAAACAGCAAATTACAGTGAAACTGAGAACCTATCTCTAATTATCCTTTGAAATAAAAACTGCATGGTGTACTGTAAAAAGGACTGCATAATAAATGAAGAGTTATCACTGTATTGTTGGACAGCTATTTTATCTTTGTCCAGTTTATTTATTTAGTAGTTAAAATTAGAACTGGATTCTTTCCAGAAGGTTTCAGTACCTGGTTTGCTCTAAAGTACATTATCAGAGCCCTGAATACAGTAAGACAATATGCTTTCACTACAGTAATAACTGAAATTCAGCCCTGACATGCAAACAGGTTCAACTGAGTGTCCCTTCCTTCAGCTTCATTAGAGTTCAGCTTATTAATCGATAACTGAGTCAGCCCTTGCTGCAGGCAGTCCAAGGAGATGAAAGTGAGAAAAAATACTGTTCTTGAAAGTATAATTTCCAGGGGATATTAGCTCAAGGGTTCACAGTCACATGCCACCAAAGCACTGACTCAGCCGCTCACATAAGATGTCAGTGGGAGAATTTATCCTTGGAGCAACATGAAATTTTTTGACTATCTACAGACATTCTTCTAGTTAGACTTTTCTATTCAAAAGTGCATGGTGCACAGGAACATGAGAAATACTGAACTCAGATAAATCAGCAACTTATCTAAGAATTCATCTGTACTGGAGGCATGTAGTATGAATCATCCTGATTCACCCTGCAAAAGGAAATAGAAAATATACCAATACTACATAAGCTCCATTAGAGTTAACTGATTGATCAAGCATCCCCTAGTTTACAACAAATTGTCTCAAGTTTGACATAAAAGCTCCAGTTTCCGCTGTTGTGAAACAGGTCAGGAAGAAGAAGAAAAGAGATATATCTTTTATTATCTATCTATTCTTCATTTTCCTTTGGTTTTTACTTTCAGGAAACCATGAAACCTGGGTAAGCAGTTTAAAATAACTTGCTTACATTTTTAAAAACTGTGTCACCAAAGGCTCAAATGTTTAAAGTACTTACCTTAAAGTCTGAGCTAGGTTGAGGTAATCATGGCATCAGCAGTTCTGGCTGTGGTTTAGACTCCTGTTCCCTACTCTGTGGTTTCTGGCACCCTTCCCTGCACTCTGCTTGTATGACAGCCTCATTCTCCTTTTCCAAGGGCCATACTGTTTGATGTGTTTCAAAAAGTTGCATTCCTACAAATCTGCAAGAATATTCATAGGGATTTTTTTTTTTTTTTTTTTTTTAGCAAAGAACTACAGGAAATTACAAAAATAAATAAAGAAGAAAACTGGGAGTAATAACTAGGCTTCTCCTAATGTTCCTGTGATGTGATGAGAGCCTTATGCATCTATTTCGTGTTCCTTAAAGAAATGATGTTTATGCAATTATACGTCTTTTTTGGCACATTTGTGAATAAGTTTACCCTATATATCTCAGGAAGACTGTTTTCACATCCAAATGAAAAGGCCTTTGAAAAATTCCTTAGCTATAATTCTCTAGTTCCTTAAGTGGCATCTAAAAGGTGCTTCAAAGAGAAGAAAGCCTATTCACATCCCTTTTCCTTCTACAATAGCCTAGGAAAAGACAATGACACATATTCTGTGACATAAAACCCTCCAACCTCATGGCAAGTCCAATAGCAGTACCCATTGCCAAGAAAGCAAGGCTTCAGTGTTCCTTTGTTTCATGAGACAAAATCATCAGTTTGTGAACAGGTATGTCTAATTTGAATGTTTTCATAAAAAAAGGATCTATTGAAACAACTTTTAAAGGTAGTTAGCAATCATCATTTAAGCAACAAGGAGATGATCTATTTTTTAAATTGAATTATTTTTAAATTAGGTTGATAATTTATGATATTTGGAGTATAACTCCAGAAGAAATAGACAGCCACAACATTATAATTTTGGGTAGAGAAAAACTGCTGTGGTGCTGTGGACAGGATGAGGATTGCAGGGCTAACATTGGCCTCGAGTACAGCGCTGACCCCATTAAGGTGAAGGAGAAACACATGTTGCAGTACAGTTTTTTTGGGAAGAAACAAGTCAATAAAGCACTTGTGCCATTCTTTAATACTGGAGTAATATGTGAAGTGTGCTTATTTCATATACATTCCAGTTCTATTTCCAAGTGGTCAAGTCCTTTGGAAGGGTAAAAGTTCATGCTTAAACTGATAAAGGTATGATGGTTCTTTCCTCCTGAGGATGAGATAGGACACAGAATCAGCTGCAGAAATTCTTGGATCTGGACCATATTTTTCAGCTCTGGGAAGCAAAGAATCCATTGTGCATTGAGTTATCTGTTAGATCAGGGAAAATGGAGAGGGAATTATTAATTAAATTAAGTCAAATCAACCAAAACATCAATTCAGGATCAGGAAAAAAAATGTTGTTCAATATAACTGGCCCAACTATTTGTCTTTACTTGTTTTTAAATTTATTTTCTTTTTCTTACAGGCCCGTCATTGTCATCTGTGTACCTCTTGTCATCACAGAGCATGAATAAAATAAAAAAGAAGAACTGACATTTCAATATGAGAGACCGTTCCCATTTTGCAATGCTCTTCTGCATAGTGGCTTCCGCAGTTCAGCAATATGACAAAACATAACACAGAATATAACTGGAGGTTTTATTTAATTTTCACAGTTAAAAGACCTTTCTTGAAATTGCTTTTCATTGTTTATCTTGTTCTCACTTAAAAAAGACAGGACCACCTGCATATAGATAACGGGAAGGGAAATGAGTTTTGGTATCTTCTATTTAAAGTACAAACATTGCTCTTTATAGTCAAAATCTTCTAAGGGATTGATGGTATCTTAACTGTATTTGTTTTACTTCTCCTCAATTCAATTTACAGAAAATGCCTAGTGCAAGAAGCAACAGAGTAAATACAGTGATGCACAGAATAACAGCACTAAATTTCTCTCATTTTGGTCACTTGCCAGTACTCCACCTGAATATGAGATGGAGATTCCAGTGTCTCAACAATTCAGCCTTAGAACTTTGTGATTTCCCTGAAACACTCAGCGATGCTAGGACAGAGAGTACAGAAAAGAATATTTTTGGACTACTGAAAAACCTGCAGTTTGTCACAGAAATCCAAGTCTCCCCATAATTTGTCTGGGAGACCTGCAGTTCAGCCCCTGTGTCCGTGCTTCACTAATGTGAAAATCATATCAGGAAAGAGGATGGAGGGGAAAGGAAGTGGATGGCTGGCATTCACATAGCATCTTGCTGTAGAGCTGGGATATTAGTAAGGACACAGAGCCCCTGGAGCTAGAACACAATCCTAATTTTTAGTATATGCTTAGTCTTATAATCTAAAAGTACGATTTATTCCCTGTTGTAACTGGGATCTAAACCCAACTTTAGCAATCTAAAATAATTTCTTAAAGTCTCTTCTTGCTTAGCTTGAAATATTCTTCTGTGTCTGGCAAGCATGATTCTGAACAAGTCTAGAGCTTTTTTGTTAATGATTGGATAGTCTTGCTCCTTCTTAATCCCATGGGAGTCAAGGTACCTTGGTATATTCTGCAAGGATTCTGAGAATTCCTGAGGTTTATGTGGAGATATGGTACAAAAAGCTGCCATGACAAACCATTCAACTTTCTAGGTGACTTATCAGCTGGGACAATCAATCTGAGTTTTGGCCCTGAATCCAAATATGACATCTACTTTCTGGCCCAAGAAATATTTGGTGTGAACTGTGTAAAAGTGGAGAAGGAAGACTTATACTCAAAATCTTCCATATAGTTCAGTGGCCTTAGCACAAGGCAGAGAGTTCTTCCTGTGCTTTTTTTCTGCTGCTTATTCTTCCACTCTGTATCTGTGGATATCTGTCACACATCTTTACTGCCAAGAAGTATATCTACAGTAAAAAGAGCAAAAAGTAACTTGCTTTTTGGTTGCTCAAATTATTCTGCTACTAAATTTAAGGAGAAATCTTATAATGTCTGTAGTGTAAAGTTTAATTGGAATACAAACTAATATCATGCTAAGTTCTGCTTTAGATCAATTCCAGATTCCTTACAGTTTTAATGTATTTTTAGATTTTTTTACACTAATTTTTACCTTAATTCATCCTGGAGTAAAAATGAAGAAATTGAGCATCCCTGAGAAGAGATATAATCTCATTTTTCCAAATAATTTTAAGAATAGTTAAGAATCTTCTATAATGATTAGCAAAACAAGGACTGAAACATATTCTCTTCTGAGTATGACTTCAAATACTTTGGGATTGGAGTTGTTAATGTGTTCTGCTTCTCTTGTCTCTTCTTTGCACTTGTATAGTACATTTCCTATGAAATAGTAACAGGGGGATGGTGTTTAGTTTTCAATCAAGAACCATTCATAGTTATGTTTTTCACTTTTCATTTTTATTTTCATTTTAATTCCTTCAATGCCAGGAAAAGGGATCTGACTGTGGAATAGTAATTTCTGAATTTGGATGATGTTAGAGGTAGCCTTAAATGGCTGACTTTTGGTATAAGTTCGCCAATAGGACTTATCTCTGTGTTTTGAAAAGTCCAGTTGACTCTTGCTCATGAATCACATCAGATTTAAAGAAACTTGGCAACCTGAGAAACTTGGCAGTTACTTACTTTTTTTTTTTTCCAGCTCTGATCTTCAAGTTCTCTACACACTGATGCAAGGTGAGATGTTACTCATAATTTTCCTGCATAAATTGTAGTAAAAAAGAAAACTGCTTAACAAATCTGCCACTAGGTGTGAAGACAAAAAATAACTGGGAATCTGTGTTCCTTTGAAATCAGCACTTCCTTTCACACCAGCCACTACCAGGTAACTGCACTTGGACTGAAGACTCAGGCTAAATAAAACCAATGACTTGGTGTGATATCTTCATGTCCCATTAGCCAGCCTCCCAGAGTCCTGGTTGCTGCTAAATGAAAAGTCAGTTGTTTTATTTCATTGACTGGGTTAATGGCAATGAAATGCCATTACATCAGGAAAACTTCTGACCTTCTGCTGCATCTTTTTGAGAACTGCACTGCTAATGACTGTTCATATTAATTGGAAATCTGAAAAACAGATGTTTCAGTACAATTCTTCATTCCATGATGTTCAGTCATCCTGCCACCCATCAAGAGATAATAACCTCAATATAGTGTAGCAGGAATAAACCAAGTATTTGACTAACATCAGTGTCTAATCTCTGTGCCAGATAACTCACCCAAACATTTAAAGTTTTACTTTGTTCACCTTATTACAACACACATTGAATCTGACCCTTTTAAAAAGCCTAGGATATTATCTAGTGCTAGTAAGCCAGTGGAACGCAGGAATTGAGGACTTGGTACTTGCTCAGATCTGCCAGTGCTGCTGTCAAGGCAACAACCTTTCTTCAAAGATCAGGATGGGCTGGGTAATAACTCCTAAAAGAGCCTCCACTCTTCATCTCATCAAGAGAGCCTCCATACTTCATCTTAGTTGTCAATATTTCTAGTCGCTGTATATCAAAGTGGTTCAGTTGTTCAGATGAGGTGGATTGGTTCATTTAGCTTTTGTCTTTCCCTGTTTGTTCCATTCAAAGGGTGAAATTAGGAGACTAAATGTAAACCCATCATGCACCATAAAAGTGAAGAAACACATCTTTCAAACAGTATTTTGACAAGATATTCAAAATATATTCCTATTTTTTTCACTAGAGTTAGTTTGTTTTTAAACTTGAAGAGCTTGAAGTATATTCCAGACAAAAATTTGGAACCATATTTCTTTTAGGTCAGTTTCAGCAAATGTGTAGTATGTAGTTTTACAATCGTTAAGAAAGTTCCCTGTTCATCCCTATTTTCATCCCATGAATATTTTGACCTAATGAGGCTGCTCTTGTATTTAAGGAATACAAATTCGTGTGTTGAAAGCTCAGAGAAGTGGGATTTTTGCTTTCAAACAAGTTGAATATTTTCATATTTTTGAGGGACTCATGCATTAACAGAAGGATAGCATAAACCTAAATCTAACAGGTAATATGAACCCAAAGCTACCTCATGTTAATATTATTTTAAGACTAAATAAAATCTAAGTTAAAATTCAGTTCTGTCTACAAATATGGAAGCAATGGGTGTGAACCTGTGCCTATAAGAGCCCCCATGTATCTATTAGAGTTTTACTGTAAGAAGTACTATTGCAATGAGATGGAAGAGGTAATAGCAATTGTCCTGACAAATTGCCTCTCTGGGTATATAAATAGCACACTTTTAAAATATTAATTGAAGAAGGATCCAGGAATAGTAAATACACATTTTATTCTATAAATCAGTTTGACATACTATGGCTCACTTGAAACATATCCATCAGTGGTGATCAGAAAATTAATTATTATAAGAAAAGGGAAATGAGAACAGAAGACATCCTGGAGATTGTTCAGATTTCCAAAGGAGCTTATTAACAAAGATATATTCCTGTTGTCAAAACCCTTTTTTCAGCCATCTTTCTTCAGGGCTTGTGCATAATACCTATGAATAGAACCACAGGCATTTACAGGAGAGCTGAGGACATATGGCAAATCTCTTACCAGAATGTCTCTCTAACTTCACTGTGAGACTAAACATATTTCCATAACTTTCTGAGCCATAAATCTTTAGATCAGGAAAAGAACTTTAGGTCCTTATGTTTCATGTAGAACTCTACGGTGTCTTATATACTGTGTGATGTCTCTCATAAGGTTCTTTTCATGTGACCCAAATTCAGAGAGCTTCCTGCCATCCAAGCTGGTGATGCCTGAGGGAGAACTATTTTCCAGAACAGGCCAAAGGCAGTAGCGGCAGAGGAGGAGGAATCCAAAGAAGGAGCAGCAGCAGAGAGACCCCACAGGGGATGGAGGGCAAGGAGGGATAGGGGGACTTCAGGCCCAGAGCAGGAATTCCTGCTGGTAAGGGATTTCCTTGTCTATCTCAACCTACAAAGTTTTTTGCCCTATTTTCTTCCCCATCCTATTGAGGACAGGGAGTGAGATGCTGTGTGGGAGTTTAACCCTCAGCTATGGTTAACTCACTTGATCCTGTTGAGTTTTAGATGTGATGTAAGTTAAGGGTCCAACAAAAGAAAGGGAATAACATAGTTCCCAGTTTAGGGTGACACCTGTGAATGCTATTTTAGAACTTGGACCTCCTATACTCATGAGCTTACCCAAGGTGGCTTTATGAAGTACAGTCTCTAAAAGTGTGTAGAGTTGGTCTTGTGCCAAACAATGAAGAGCCTTCATGTCTGCCAGAATCCCCCATTTCTGTGCTCAACAACTTCAGCTCAGGTTCTCATGCTGAGTTATAACTCACAGCAAGTAAAATGTTTCCTTCTTAATCAGCTCCTGCATTGTTTTACCCTGCAGACCCATTCTAAGCACATTGCAGTCTCTTTGTTAAAACTACATCACGAAGATCTCAGCCTCACTGGTAACATCTGATGCTGTCAAAAGATGTGAAAAGATGTGAAAAAATGTTTTGCTGACCATTTCCAAATTTGAATAAAAACACCTGCACAACTGACTCCATTAATCTGTAAACAGCAATTATTGTCTGTTCACATAACAGAACATTAATTGCAAGAATGAATGCTAATGCAATATATAATTAATGTAACAGGATTCTAAAAACACTTGCATTAGCAAAGTAAGAATAAGTCAGTCACACCTTTAATTATCTATTTATGTTTGGGCTGTTTTCAGTGAAAAAGAAGCATAGATTCTAAAACCCAGAAGAACCTTCCATTTTTCTCTAATTTGTTCAGCAACAAGCTGTATATTTGGATTAATATGAGAAAAGAAATTACTTGCTTACAGCAGACTATAACCTGCAGACTTATAAATCTGATATCAGAGTCCTGTTACTAGTAAACTAGTTACTAGTCAAGTTTGTATTCCTTAAGGATTTAACCAGCACTTACACTATTGTAACTAAAGAGTCCTCTTTATTTTGACAAATTTTAGTTGCAGAAAATGTAGCTATCTAGCATTAACTACGTTGTGAAAGAAGCACAGCCATGCTGAACCTGTGTTCTCTAATCATGATAAACTGTATACACAAAGACTACAGCTTACAGGGCTTGGGGTTTCTCCTGTAAAACTCCTATACCTGTCAGCAGGAATTGTGTGGATGTATGTGCAGTAGAATACAGTCATATTTCTTGATAAAGGGTAAAATCATAAACAAAATTATAAAAGCAAAGTTTGAACTATCTTGTTGAGAGAAGCGATTGAAGATGCAAGGGCAAACAGGGATAGGACAAGGGGGGATGGCTTTGAGCTGAAATAGGGCAAATTTGGATTAGATATTAGGAAGAAATTCTTTACTGTGAGGGTGGTAAGGCACATGTTGCTCAGAGAAGTTATGGATGCCCTACCCTTGGGAGCCAGGCTGGATGGGGCTTTGATCAATCGGGTCTAGTGGAACGCATCCCTGCTGGGGGGGATGTGAGAGGTGCTTGGAACAAAATGATCTTTAAGGTCCCTTCCAACACAAACCATTCTATGATTGAGTGAATCTGTTCAAGATCAAGAAGCTGTTCAACAAAATCAAGAGTCTTTTGTTTTAAAAGATGGCAGCGGGAAGCAGAGGAAGAAGGGACAGAGAAAGAAAATGCAGTAGAGGTCTGTAAAACTAGATCTTGTGCAGAGAAGGAAAAAATGGAAAACCTGGAGAAGACAAATGTCAGCATTAATGGATTTCTAAGATAATGAACTTTTTGACAGGGACTAGACAAATTAATGAGACAAATATCTATCACAGGCTATTAAATATGAAAAAAAGTCTTCTGATTAAGGAAGCTTCAGAACCACCTATTATGATGTTAGGAAAATATTCTAGAAATTATTTCAATTTCCTTGTTCCTCTCTTGTCCCTTTTTCTTATATCATTTACACTGGTCAATTCTACAGACTGAATATGAGGCTATATGAGCTTTTAATCAAACCCAGAACCTTTTCCTCCTGGGAATTTAAAAAAAATATATATTTATCAATAAGACAGAGTATCTCATCTGTAGGCATAAAAAAAATCATTCTTTTGTCTTCAGAGAGCATTGCAGTACATCTTAATGACAGTAAAATCATCTTGATTTCTGAAATCTATCCTAAGTTAGCTTTGTTTTCAAGAGCTGTTGTCAGTTAGTATAAACAATTAGGATGCAAACTGCAAAATATCTGCATTTTAGCAGGTAATATTTCTTAAGCAACTTTTTTTTTGTTTCCAGCTTTTAAAAATTTGATTCTTAGCAAGTCTTGTATAGAAATGTTCCTGGAATACTGTCAGAGATTACTGTCAGAGTGAGCAAAGGTCAGGCAAAAGAGGTGCACTGTTAAATCTTCGAGGAGATGACAAGGGTGTTTAACAGATATAGACTGATTGAATTGTGCTAATCAGCTTTTACTTATTGTCCTGGTTTCGGCTGAGATGGAGTTAATTTTTCTCCCTGGTAGCAGGTATTGTGCTGCATTTTTAAATTTAGGATGAAAATAGCATTGAACCATTTGAAACCATTTGGATGTTTTAGTGGTTGCATTCAGCCAAGGACTTTTCTGCTTTTCACCCCACCTCACCAGTGGGGAGTCTGAGGGTGCACAAGGAGTTGGGAGGGGGCACAGCTGGGACTGCTGATCCCAACTAACCAAAAGGATATTCCAGACCATTCTGTGTTGTGCTCAGTGTATGAAATGGGGAGGGAAAGCTGGCTGGCTACCACTGCTCAGAATCTGGCTGGGCATCAGTAAAAAGATAGTAAGCAGTTGCATTGTGCATCACTTGTCTTGTAACTTCTAATTATTTTATTGTTGTTATTATTATACCTTTTTTTTTTTTTCCTAACAAACTGCTTTTATCTCAATCCATGAATTTTACATTTTTTTTAATCCTAATCCTCTCTTCCATTCCCCTGGGCAGGGCAAATGACCAAGTGACAGTGTGGTGTTTAGATACCTGCCAGGTTAGACCACAGTACAGGTCAAACATACAGAATAAAATTCCAGCTTTGAATAATTTTTATTTTAAATAGAATAAACAGCAGAGCTTATCTTTCTGCAAGGAAGCTTCCAGCAATGATGTCTTACTGAATTGAGTGGACAACCCTGTGTAAATGTGCATGTCCATTCCTGCAGGGATGTGCACAGCATTGATCCAGCGTGGTGAGAGGAGAGTGTTGTCTGCACAGCCAGAAGCTCACCAGGATATTGCCAGGATATATTAGAAAATAAAAGCTTTTTAACAGTCTTACCCACGCCCGTTAAATATACATATTCATTTACTCACATTCATACAGTGCTTTGATTATATGCTAATCTCTCCATTTTTAGTATTGCAGAGGGCTGTGAGGTAGGTAAGTTGTGACTATATCCTTTTTGGCTAGAGAGAAAAAGAATTTTCCATTAGCCAGAGAGAGATGCCTCCATAATCTAGGCCCTGACTGGCAGGTCCTGTTTCTCTCAATTTCTGGACGTTTATTCTCAAAGTGGCTGAAAAAACCCCTGACACTGGCATTGAAGGAGATAGCCCATCCACTTATTCTCATTTCTTAATAGTCTCTATGATGTAGTTTAATTTTCAATTAAATTCCAGGATATGCAGAATCAACATTTTGAAACATGCACTTTAATAGATAAAGAGCCTTGTAACTTTGAAAGCTCTCTGTTTTATTACATTTTTAGTTATTACAATGAGAAAAATCCTGTACCATTATATTTGTCTTTCTATTCTATTGAAAGGATCAAAATCTTTTATATAGATAGCAATATAAAACAAATATTGTTCATATCAAAATCAATACTCATTGACTTTTCAAAGCAAAACAGTTTCTACCTTAATGGTCTTGGTTTATTTTTTCTGTTGTATCATGAAACATCATTTTATCTAGCAATTCATACTTTTACTAATAACACTTATCCAGCAGACTTTCACTTCAATTTATTTCATGATGATCATCCAAGCATAAGAAAACACTTTGTGAACATTATCTAACTTCAATAAAAATGAAGAATATTAGTAAAAAGAACAGTTTTTCTCCTTGTGTGTTTTCAAAGCAAAGTCTTGAGTTAACTAGCAGTAGCATATTTTTCTTACATTTATTTGTATTTTTCTTGCAGAAGTCACACAAGGATTGTGAAGGTACCACTGCAATATTTTTATTATTACAGTGAATCTATCTTTATGATTCTAATCTAAATCTCCAGGTCTGCTGGAAACAGGAACCCAAACTGAGCTCAAGACCTGTTTTATTAGACATTATAGAACAATAGTGTAAGGATGGGATTCATATCTTAACTTTATGATAAGTGATGAAGTAATAAACTCTTATAAGTGTCACTACTACTGAGGATAACAAAACTATCACAAAGGTCCTTCAAGTAGGTAATACTCCAATATTCCTGTGAAAATAACTCATAATTACTACAAAAAGACAAATGTGTTAAGAATTTGTTATTTGCCATAATTAAATGGTACTGAAGATCATAAAACAAAAGCTCTAATATTCTTCTAAAATGGAAGATTAACATCCATGTCTTACTTCCTTATATCTTACTTGCTGATGTAACTTCATCTGTTCACATTTACACTGTTTTTATGTTTCAAAATGTAGAAGGAATTTAAAAAAAAATACATGGAATATTTTGGTTTCTGGACAAGATATTTTTGGAGTTTGTATGTAATGAACATTTTTTCTTGAGTATCAATATTTATTGCCCTTTAGGGTAATTAATTTCCTTTTCAGCTTAGATCAATAGTTGTAATGTTAAGTCAATATGCCATGACAAAATAGATGAACTTTATGTGTATTGCTTCAAAATACATTTTACATTCTCTGTAAGGCAGTGTTCAATACTGGACAGAACATGCCAAGGTTAGAGCTGTCTGTGCAGTTTGGAAAATCCAGAAATGGTCAGCATGTAGTGAAACTTCATATAGTTTCTTTTCTATTCAAAGAACCACAGAAACACAGAATTATTAAGGCTGCAAAAGACCTCCAAGATCATCCAATCCAATCATCACTTTGTCAACTAAAGCACAGCGTTAAGTCCCATGTCCAGCTGCTTCCTCAACTCCTTCAGGGATGGTAAAAAACCCTGTAGAAGGAATTTCCCCTTTCAATGCCAAAGTCCATCCCAATGCTTTCCATTCCATGCTGTGCATTCCAGGTTGTCCATGACTCTTCCTTATGACCAAGGCCAGGTTTTTCTGCCAACTCTGCTCTTTCTCTCTTGCAGATCTATGGGTTTGGTATTTGTTTTCTGCTTAACTTGAATTCCCTATAGTTCAGTTCATCTCCAGATGAAGATGAAAACTCTATCTCTCTCTTCTGCCTACTTATTTACATCTTCTTTTTACCCATCCCATGATCTTTTATAGCTGAACTCCAAAAGGTTTTACTCCCCATTTGTTAAAAATAAATATTCAATTCCCTCATTTCTGTACTGTCTTCCATTTAATGTTTGTCTAGGAACCACAGAGTGGAACTCATGTTTTTTAACTAGATCATCTTGTTGTATCCTGCTGTAGCACAAGCTGTTACTAGGTCTGTAAGTCTGAGCTTTTGTGGTCTTTTACCAAGGTGATAATAACTAAAGAAATATTTGCCCTTTCTTCCTTCTTCCTGCATATTTCACACTGAACAGACTTCCTGTTTCATTAGGAGAACAAAACGCAGCAATCTAAGTGGGTATTTTTACCAGCAGTTAGTACTGAATCTCTACTGTATTGAGCCCTCACCAAGTATAGATATAATCCATACCTGAGAAAAAAAGATGAGCAAAATGCTTCACACTCCAAACTGGAAGGCACATAGCATCAAGCAGAATAAGAAAAATAATAATGGTTTTCAGGACTGAATCGTGAAGTATCAGCACTAAATATGGTAATATTCTTCTAAGGGGATGTAGAAATGAAACATCATACTGCCTCAGAAGATAACTCAGTAATGTCAAAGAATCATTGAATAACCTGAGTTGGAAGGGACCCTGTACTGGTTTGACAAGGGTCATCAAATTCCAGCTCCAGGCCCTGCACAGGGCAGCCTCAAGAATTCCACCCTGTGCTTTAGAGCATTGTCCAAAGACTTCTTGGTCTCTGTCAAGTTTGGTGCTGGGACCACTTTCCTGGAGAGCCTGTTCCAGTGCCCAGCCACCCTCTGGGTGAAGGACCTTTCCCTGAAATTCAGCTTAAACCTCTCCTGATACAGCTTCAATTTCCTTGATGCAAAACCCAGGCAGATGGAAATCGTCTTTCCCAGTTATGACAATGAGGACAAAAACTGCCATTAAGGTTTCCTGAACACACAAAGAATATGGGTCAAGGACAAGAGAAGATACACATCTAGCATCTACTAGCATTAGCTAGTAAAGTCCAAGCTCACAATCACTATGAGACAGGCCTTTTAATTCATGAGGTTCTTTTTTTAAAAAAAATTGGGATTGCCTTATTTTTTTTTTTTTTAAATTCTTTCTGCAGGTACAAAAGCCTGGAAAACCACACTGCAAAAGTACTTGGATCCCTAGTCCTTGTCACAAGGGTTTTTACTATGACCTTTTTTTTTTTTTTCCACAGGTCTTAAGTGTCTTTGAAGATAACTACACCTCACACCACAAATGTAGTACTTTCTCAGAGAATATAGACAATGCAATTTCAAAGGCAAGTCCTAACTAGGATGCTTGAGAATGATTTCATGAAACATATTTTTTTTTGCTATTTTGGAATCATGTGTTTATTGCAGCAAAGAGACTTTATAAAATCAAATTATCAATAAAATTCATACTAGAAAATATTTCTTGGGGTGCAAAATTTCTGCTCAGAACAGCAGCCCTTTATTAAACTTGAAAAACTTGGTGAGGAGGACAGTGAGGTTGTCTGGGGGGAGGAGGAGAAAGCAGAGCTGAAACTGTCCCTTGATTGTAATCCCAAATGAATTCCCACAACCTCACACTGGTGGAAGGGTCTCACAATTTCACTTATACTTCACACACACCTCAAAATAAAGTTCTTATTACCAAGAACTTGCCAACAAATAATTTTTCTCACAGTTTGAAGCTTTCACATTCTTCCTTTTACTACTCTTACCTAATTTATCAGCTTTTCACATGATTCCTGTATTTTGCATATGGACCATATGCAAACATATGGTTTTACATAACAGAAAAATGTGCATTTAACAGGCCTCCTGTGTTATATCTGCCACAGCCATGAATATGGGTTGTGAATACCCTAAAGAATAGTAAGTAGCAATAGGTGTCTGTTTATAGAAAGCTGAACTGAATCCCTTGAGCAGAAATACAGGAGTTCAGAGGAACATTCAGCTGACTTGTCAATAAGTTAAATTTAAAATAATTTTCTCTCTAGTCTCAAATAATTCAAAATCCCATTAAAAAGGAGGGGAAATCAGGTACGAATGGCATATGAAGACCCCAGTATTCACCCATCTTGATCTAGAGCCAAAGTCCCAACTTTAACTTTAGATTCATTTTATACTTTCTATATAATGTCTTATAAGTCAGCAGTAGTTTTATACCAAATATTCTCAACTTAGTACTAGTTTTCTGGAAAAAATCACTGTGAAGATTTATGTTGTTCTTAAAATGAAGTGATATAAACAACCTAGATGCATATATTTTTCAGAAGTACCACTTATCTGCAAGATATCGCTTATGGAAATATTTCTGCCCAACTCTCTTTGTCATAGATGACAAAGGCTGTGCATTTCAGGATGAAGTGAACAAGAATACAATACTGTGAGGCTGATGATCTGCAGTACTGCTCTTGAAGAAATCAATAGATCTATTCAGATTTAAGAACAGTGTGCAGCATATGGGACCCTAAATTATGTGCAGTCAAACTACAAGCCTGCAAATCCACTAGTAGAGCAAAGTATTATTTCACATAATTCAGTGTAGTTCTTGTCATTAGCTATTTCCACCAAACAAACACAAAACAAAAAACATTGAGGAATTCTACATAATTTGCTATCTCAGTATTCATCTCATGGAATGCATGATATCAGCAAGATTTTATGAGCTGTACTAGGTCACTGCTATACCTTGTGGAGAAAGATGGATGTTTCCACCAGCAAGGCATTTGACCTACTCTAGGTCCCTCCTTAAGGAAAAATTCTCTCCTTTATTCTCAGCAGATAGTATTTTACAAGCTGTTTTCCTATAATGACTGACAAAAGCTTACAGACAACCAGCTCAAAGCATTTATTTTTAATGCTCAACAAGGTAAGGTTGTCTCCATAGGAGTGTTTGCTGTCATTTTGAGCACTGTGGGACTGGAAAGACTTTGGCTTTCCTAAGATCTGTGTAGCATTTGCCATCTGAGTGAAGATGTCTTTAGTGATTCTGTGATTCTGTGATTTAGTATCCCAGAGCATTGATAAGGACCTTAAATACCCATTTTAAAGCAACTTGGTGAGGTCTTTCTTAGTCAAATGAAAATCACTTCTCTCTTGCTCAGCTCATTTGGAGCAGCCACTTACCACTCAATCTTTTGTTACTTCAAGCCTTTTTTCTACATCACACTTGGAACAAAACAGGACTGTAAACCAGGAACTAGAAAAGAAACAGATGATTTCAGATTACTTATTATACCCAAAAAACCCCGAAAAAGAAAACAGCAACAAAATCAGCAATAAAGCTTATCTTGGAACAGAAGTAGGCAAAGAACATTTGAGTTTGGCCTTCCAAGCAGTCTGTTCAATTTGAATGGGCTTTTTAAAAAATATTTCCTTAGTGGAATCAGAGTATAGATTTACATTTTTAAAGTAAATATATGCAAATATAAGCAAAATTAGATACTATATTTAAATTCACGTTATACTCCTATATTTTCAAAATATAGAAATTACCCGTTAATGATGGTTTTATACCAAATATGATTGCATCAATATTGATTGATGCCTGTTGTTGCCTGTTGAAAGAGAAAAACCTGAAAAAAACTCATCATTAATAGATCCTATATATTTTCAGCTATGCAAAAGTATAAAAATATTTTATTCAGAACCTTGTTTTGGGCAAAAGAAAAGATAGCTTCTATGTAAAGTCAAGAATGTGTAATTGAAATCTTAACAACCTAGACAAAGAATTGCAACTAATCTAGACAAAAATAAGGAAAAAGTACATATATCATTTTATACATATTCACTGCTGCTTTACACCTCCTTTTTTTCATCTGTGATTTGGTACCCTATGCTAATATTGAACTTAGTATCTGTGAATTGTCTTACCTTTTCCAACCTAAATGATGTTGAGATTCTGTGAAATTGTGGTCTGTATGACAAAATAATGCTTACTAAACTTCAGGTTACAGAAGTAAGATGTAATGGCATTTTCATGGCTAAGGTTGCTTTCTACATATACCATGACATTGGTAGCTAAGACATTTTAATTCCTTTCTTTAAACTTTCCCAGATGGATCATGACTTTTACCTTCCATAGGTTGTTTTAGTGTCCTAAGAAACAGAATAATATTGCATTTGTTGCAGAAATACCATAAAGATCAATTTAATAATGCTTCAGAAGGATTTCAAGATCCTCTGAAGAGCCTTTATCTTGTGAAGTGAAGAACACCAGAGCTTTATTACAACATCTGAACACACATTTAGCCTGAACTGCTGGGACTTCTCATACATTTAAAGTGGAACACAAAAATAAGTATATCAAGGAATAGTATCAGAGTAACAGAATACAAAGCACCCAGCAGGGTTGAACTCAGAAAGGTAACTATACAGAATTAAAGCATTATTTGAATTGTTTCCCCCTCCAAATCTTGTCAGGCAACCATGAAAACCAGTGTGCACTGTGACAGATGCCTTGGCTACTTCAATCTGTGATGAGCATCAGTGGGACAAAATTTGCAATCCTTGTTCCTCTGGAGCATCATTAGGATGTGTCTCAGAGAAATTGTTAGAAAGGTACTCTTGCATGAACCACTTTTTGAAATTAGCACCACTGTCAGAATGTAGAAACTTATTTTTTTCCTTTGCCTCCTCTTTTAATTTTTCTTTTAAAAATAATTAGTCTATATTTTTTCTTTTTTTTTCCCTTTTTTTCTTTTTTCCCATCTCCCACTCCCTTTTACTTCATCCCCCCCACCCTCATTTTTTTTCCTTTTCCATTTCCCTATTACTATTATCCAAGCCTTTCTCAAGTGAAACTCATACTGAAGTCAGAGTGGGAAAAAATGACCACAAGAACCACAGGAGTCAAGTAGGACTTGTCCATTTAAATAAGAATACTAGAAAGATGCAAGGAAATTCCTGGGATTTCCTCCTTCAGTGGCTTTCAGCAAAGGTAGTTCAGGCATTTTCCTGGGAAGGAGATACTGTCAGAGATGCAGAGCTGCCATCACATCCCTAATTTGCTCACCATCATTAATAGACCCTATAATGAGAAAACAGCTCCAGACTGACTGTTTTGGAGGAATGATGATGAGCAGGACAATCTGTCCTGAAGTTCTGGAAGGACAGTATCTCCTACTGCAGCAGCGTCCACGACTGACATTTTGCACAACATAATTTTCCAGAGGTAGCCAGTGCTAGGCACAAAGCAGACCAGAACACGCAGATGTTCTTGGTTGTCATGAGCACACATTGCCCATTCTCAAGCAAGAGATGTCTTCAAGGTCAAGAGGAAATGGCCTCAAGTTAGAGCAGGGGAGGCTTAGGTTAGTTACTGGGAAAATTTTCCTCACTGGAAGTGTGGTCAAGCATTGTAACAGGCTGCCCAGGGAAGTGGTAGAACCACCATGTAGGAAGGATTTATAAGACTGTAGATTTATAAGACTGGGATGTATAAGACTATTGGATGTAGGCTGGGGACATGGTTTATTGGTGGACTTGGTAGTGAGGGGTTAAGGCTTGGGGTGGGTGATCTGAGAAATCTTTTCCAACCTTAAAGATTCTGGGATTCTAAGAAAGAATTTTCTGCTCACTGAGCACAGCTTATTTAAGGGAACATAAATGTAGACATTGCACTTGGCTTGAGAATCCTACAGGACACCACTGTGCCCTACAAACAACACAATCCAGTAGAGAATCAGAAAACTGAAGTATTTACAGATGTGCCTAATCTTTTTGCACACAAACTCATAGTCTCCCCACAGACAATGGGCTTTCAGTGCCAGCAGGAGGTGGGTTACCAGTCCAAGTGCATAAACAATGCACAACAGAGCCCTTTTCTGCCTCTATGGGCAGCTGGACTGTGTGAGATTTAAGGGGTCAGATGTTGTTGTGTGGACCTTTGATATGTGGATTCTTTTCAACACAATCTGTGCTGTTACATTGATTAAACTATTTCAGTTATCTGGGTTATCAGACTACAAGGCCAAGTCATTGATTCATTGTACAAGGGTGAAGGGAAAAGGTACAGATTTGTTTTCCCTGTTTTTTCCCCTTAACACTGCAATCAAATGAATATATTAATTTTACATTTGCAAGACACAAAGACATTTTCTTTTCACACAAATTTAGAGAGAAGGAACTGGTTATATAAGGTCTAAAGGTCTTTATTCAGGTCAAAACCACGAAAATGCAAAATTTTAAGTACCCTTGGGACAAGCTACTCCGGCTCAATTTTCAAGAAAGGGTGAATTTAATTGTTACATCATTTTATATCTGATACTTCCTGAGTCCTTCTGTTACTCAGTGGAAAAAAAAAAAAATCTCGTATTTGATTAGGTTTTCACTGATTGGATAGAATTTTAATATATCACACAGATATGTATATCTCTGAAAACTAGAAAATAAATACGAAAAAGACAAGCAAAGGTTATAAGAAACAGAAATTTAATGGTGTTTTAAGTTTTTAAAAAATGTTTTAGGAAAACATACCTAAGTAAAGTAGTGCCATTGAGTGTAATAGTTTAGAACTAGCTAAGGAAAACATTAAGATATTTTTAATCTTTTTTCTTCCTTTTTACATCTACCTGCATCCTAAGACCTCAGACTTAGAGGGAATGATTATAACATGCAGAAACAGGACTCCAATATATTGGCTTTGAAGTTTTTGACAAATTTCCCAATAATTGATTAAACCACAGGCAGCAAGACAACTTGGTGTTTGGTCTGGCCTGCTGAGAGCCAGGATCTCACAGACTCAGCTTTGAAAGATGAACCAATATACTCAGGTTATCAAATACCTGCCTTCAAAAAGTGTAACAAAATGATTAAATTTTGAATAAAACAGTGACAATTCACACCAAAAAGAATATCCATGAAGTTCTAATCTGGGTTACACATGTACATCCTCCCTTTCAGATAGCTGAGTAAATGTGAACTTCAGTGCATGAACAAATCACGCTCACCCTTTTCAGACTCAATTCTTATTGTCTTTATGGTGACTCCCTCTTCAGAGGAATACAGCTTAATCATTGGACTGTGTTCCTGCAGGTGGTGAGGGCACTATCGAATCAAAACCTTCCATTTTGCAGACATTTTCTTAGCTTGGTGTTTAAGAAAATGTTTAAGAAAATTTGGTTCCAGTCCACACATCATTTTCTTCTATATTTAAGACAGTGAAAAAGTATCTTGTTTCACACTGGATCCTGAGTGTGCAGTTACCTGTGCCTCTTCACATTGCACAGAAATCAAGGCAAAAAAACAGTCCCTCCTTGGCTCAGGTAGGTAGGTACATGGTTTCTTTATCTCTCTTATGTGATGGATGTTTTTGGCTGAAGGGTTTCAAAATCTTTGCCTTCTCTTTCTGCTGTACTGATCAGTCTATGCTTTGGTAGGTAGGGGGATAGAATAGCTCCTCTCTGGGCTGGGAGGTAGATACAAATCTCTTGCTCCCAGCAGAAATGTGCTGACTTCATGCAAAGGATGAGTTGTCACTTTCTCTGACCCCATTTCCAAAGGTCCTCTCTGAGCCTGCTGCTTGACCTCTGTTTCTGATAGAGGAAGATGTCGTTTCTTCACAGCAACAAAATTGCCTTACCACTCACACTGGAGCACTTTGGAACCAACTCTAAATGTCAGAGTATGCTTGAGACTGTGCTCCAAAGTAGAGAAACTGATTAAAGTTCAGATAGTCCTAAAAAACTGGCCAAAATCCTCCCAGAGTCCTGCCTAACACAAAAAGCAAACAATATAAACTTGAATTTCAGATATTAAAGCGGTGGGAAATTAGATTAAAAAAAAAAAAAAAAAGTGATTTCTCACTGATCTGGAATGCCATTTAAAGCAGGAAATGCTGAAAGTATCATCCAACACCATGAAGTTTCACCAGCAAGCACAGCGGAATTGGAGAGCTCTGACAACTAACTATTCACCAGCTATAGAAAAACCAAGGACAGTATTCTTGCTGGAGAAATAACAAGAAGCCTAGAAAATTTGTCAATTGTTCTTTTGGCCAGAAGAATGAACAATTATATTCTTCAGAAATTATTTGTTACAAATTACTTCCTCAGTTCTGCTTTTAGTCTTTACTCTTCAGAAAGAAACCTCTGCTGCCTTTGAAGGTTTACAGTCCATGCTGTACCCATTTCTTATGTTTATCAGCCTTTGGGTGAGTCAGGGCTTAGTTACTTCAGTATTTAAATGTGTAGCTGTTAATTCTCTTGGCATCCTGCATAAAGTAAGATATGTAACAACAATCTGAGATGATCAACATATCTCACATAAGGGAGGTAGCAAAGAGGAAAGGTTAACTTACATGCACAATTTCCTTTTTTCTTTCCTGTTTTCCTGCCTTCTGTCAGTGCCAACAGAGGAAATCACTGTCTTTTTATAGCTCACTACTCCCTTACCATCATTGCTTTGCAGCCTCAGGTGTTTTTCATCTACCTGATGGTATGTAGCTTCACATGTACTTCTAGGTGTGAAAGTGCATCTTTCAGCCAGCAGACTTGACTATTTCATCACTCCTCATAGACACATCAGTGACACCCTTGTTACATTCACCAACCCTGCTGTATCTATCTAAGGTTTTCTGAAAATGACTTTGTGGAGTGAAAGAGACTCTATCAGATACACTTTCTCTAGGATTTTATTTTTCAGTTAAATTCTCTGATCTATTGTTCTTGCTGAGCCAGAATCTCTCTGCTAGTGGTCTCCTCTCCTGCAAACTACTGGGACATTTATTTCAGGAAGCAATTTATCATCATCATATCTTCAGCCTTTTAAATACTTTTCTTATATAACTATAAACTTGCTTCAGACTTCATCCAAAAGAAAGGATTTAAAAAAGTAAAATATTTCATACCTTGATACACAGCTTTCTTTAGATGGATATTCTTCAAAGACTGTATTATATGGAAATTCTGTCATTTTAAAAATTCAATATGACCTTCTCTATCACTTAATCTCTATCAGATTACTTTAAGTTTACAAAATATTAGGAGTATTCCCTGTCTTTTTCTCAACCTTTGAGCTTTCCCATCTTATTTTCTACCTCTGTCCTCTTGATGAGGAGGGGTGAGAGAGCAGCTGGGTGGATTTCTGGCAGCCAGCCAAGGTCCACTGACCACTGGATAAATATATTTTTAATGTTTGATTAAGGAAAAATAAGCTTGTCATCAACAGACAATTTTGGAAGCCTTTGGAGGACTTTTAATGTGAAATAAGAAAAAAAAAAGTTGTGGGATGTTGTTAAAATGACAAAAGGTGAAGTGTTGCAGATAACACATATGTGTTATTCTGCACTGTAAATTCATTTATTTGTTGCTGTCAATCTTGGAGAACTATCTGTACTCTTTACTAGAGATCTCTGTTCCTTAATCATGTAAGCAAATGTTGGTTTTTTTATCACCTCTTGACAGAGAAATATATTTGTGTTTAGGCATTTTTAATGTTCTTTAACCATTTTAAAATATGGGTACATTTTATTGGAAGAAAAATATTTCTTTTCTCAATAAATAAAAAAAGTAAATTATTAATTGTAGTAATTTGTGAAATAATTTAGGACCAAACATGATCTTGCTAGAAGTAGAAAATGGAGATTTCAAGTGTTACTGTCACTAAAAGATTTGTCAATGTTCTACATTAAAAAATCAAAATACAAATGTAGGCCATCAAGAAGAAACATTGGGGACATAAAACTAGGCATGTCTAGTTGTAGAACAGCCTTCCAAATATTTGAAAAAAACTTTCAGTCTTGCAAATTATCTGCTTCCCTCAGGCAGACACTTTTAGGGCCTTCTTGAGGGACTCATCCAACGAAAGACATCCATAAAGGAGACACACTTTTGTCATTGACCTATTCTAAGCTTGGGCCAGGCAATCTCCATATTTGCCTTTCCTCACCCTTGTTCGGCTTTACCTGGGGGAAAATACACCATAAACTCACAGGGATGCTCTTCATGTGAAGCCTGGTCAGTCTCAGCAGCAGTTTAAGCCTTTCACAATTGCTTTCAAGCCACAGGCTCCCAGGTGTGCCCAGCCACAGGTAAACAAAAGATTCATAAAATACAAGCACATGTGTTCTATCAAGTCATGTCAGTGATCCCAGTCCTAGAACTGTGTAGAATTTACAAGAGAAGCAACACTTAATTGGAACTTTAAAAACAGGAAACTCAAATAAATGGAATTTCCAAAAAATATTGTTATTAATATTCTAACAGAATTCGGTAGAAAGAATGTTTATACTGATTCAAATAAACTGGTTCCGAGTCACGTGACATGTCTTGGCTGTTTTTTCTTTTTATCGCCTGTAAAGGGCAACAGATTGCAAAACATTAAAGTATCACTCAAAACGTTCCAAAATTACTCCTAACAAATAGATCTGGACAGAAAGCTTTTCTTTTCCCCCTTCCATTGAGATTTAGCAACATGCTTTTATTAAATTACAAAGTCATCCTATCACAAGGCAATTTTTCTGTTACAGCTTATTTCCAGCAATTGACTTACCATGCGTGTGTGATGGTGAAAACGACCCCTTAGAAATCTATTTTGTCTCATTAATTTTGACATAAAATTTAAGACTGCACAGTCATATATCATAAATCAGGTGTCACACTGCATAGATCCTTTACAGAAAAGGGAGTTGATCATTCTTGGTTTATTTCACTAGGAAATTATTTGACTGGATTACTTGAATGTTTAATTAAATTGTCATATAACATGAATAAAGTATAAAATATCAAATAAAGTAGTCTTTTGCTGTGACACAACATTAATTTTCTGTCATCAGAAGTGTTTATCTTGTTAGCTGCTTAACTTAAACTTGCTCAGCACCAATTAAGTGTTATATCAGAATATCCTTAGAATATTTAAATTCCTTCTTTTATAGCCCTCTTGTTACACTTTTAATTTTCTTTTTTGTTGCAGTTAGCATTTAGGGAGCTCAATTTCTTTAATAGGCCCCCTTTATTTACATTTTATATTACTCTACTTGTTTTTCATGAGATCAGTGGAGCAACTGCAGATTTGGTTAGTGGAAAAATAATGCATAATAGTATATAGTTTATGAAACATTTAATTCACTTTCATAAGAAGGAGATATTCACTCATTAGTTTTTTGGACTTTCTGTTTTCTGAGCTACCACACCACTCAGGTCTGAGTGCAATATTTAGCGCTACTCAAATCTGATAGAATGGGATAAATCTCAATGATCATTAGATTGCTATCAACAGTCCCTAAAATATTTTCTGCCCATGGCAGCATGATCAAAAACACCTCATGATGGTATAGAAGTTAGAAAAAGTTGAGGACTGTTTCCAGTGCACAGTTTGCTGTCCCTTTTTGGAGACTAAGTTCAGCAGCCACTATAGTAGAAAACAGACATTCATGGCCCACCAGCCAGAGAGTTCCAGGTATATTCCATGTATTCTTCATGTCCACTCATGTTTCAAGTATCACCTGCATTGCAAGCTCAGATCCAGGCACCTGAGTACAGGCAAGAATAAGGCAGGATATGACATGTCTAAGTGACTCGTGTTTCAGGGCAGCACAGAAATAAATGTGGACAGTTCATGGGTTTGTGGCTGTATGAGACAATGTCGAGAGCAGAGTATGTTCATAGTTCTTGATGTCTCCCAAATATGCAGACATCCCAGGTCACCATCCCTTGGTGTCAAACATGGTATGCTAATAGGGACATCCCAGCCTTATCTGAAGCCATTTTGTTCTTGTGTCTGGCGTCCTTGGCACCCTTTAAAAGTGCAAAGTTAGACAGTGCAATTAAGATCAAACTCCTTGTTCTCTCTTCTCAAGTAATGACACTTTGGAGAAATGTCTGAAGCTAAATATTTTAACATACTTTGAGATCATTTGCCTTAAGTGGTGTTACAATGGCAGACAAAACACTCGGATTACATGGCTGCATTTTTCAAAGGCAGAAACACATCCATTGCTTTAAATTAACCCAAGAGCCAAAGCATTTTGATCTACTTACTGTCCACTTGTTCTAATTTACTGGGTAAACTTCTAGGAAAACTCAGTCATTTTCTCTCCATCGGGAAATAAGCTAAACAAGAAGTCTTCTTTTAGTCATTGTCACTCACTAATTTTATCCAGGCATTTAGAATAAAGTTTTTGAGAGAAGTTGTCATTTGGTGTGGTTAGTTTTAATTCGTTGTGTGTCTTTCCCCCCAGTCACCATTATCCAAAGTAAGCACTATTAGTTTGAAATTAATGGGAGGATAATGATGCAGCACAGGTTGCAAGAGCAAGGAGCGTGATTGTGCTGGAATACCAGTTTCTTCTTCTCCTTGCTGGAGGCTAACACCTGGTTGAGGAAAAACCCATTATGATTTGTTTACATAACAGTCAAAATTTTAGCAGTTCTGCTCTTACAAGAATAAAGACTGTCTCCCTTGAGCCTTTGAATGACCCTTGGTACAGGAAAAGGTGGGTGTAATATGAAGAGAAACAGCAGAGAAGGGCTGAGAATCAGCTCAAACACATATTTCAGGGTGAGCTGGATAGATTTTAGATGTCCTAAACTAAACCTCACCCCTGCAATCTAAAGTTGAATCCCACCCATCCAGTCTGTCAATACACCATGCACTTCAGGGACGGAGTTCTTGATCCCCACTTGATCCTGCCCCAAGTAACCTTGCAGTTTCTGTCTGTTGGCAGTGTGACAACTGCAGTAAGTGGTTATTAACCTTGGCAGCCATGGTCCCAGCCGCTTCAAAGTCTAACAAAGACTTCAAGAACACCTCCCATATGGCATATTTCACACAAAAATGCCATGCAGCATAGAGTAAAATGGCACTCAATTGCCATGCAACACTACCATGTGAGAACAAGACATTTAAGTGGGATTAAGTAGGATAGATTTTATTAAATATGTTAAGTGGGATACATGATGTGAGGCACAAGTGAGTGTATTGACCATCAGTCTTAGGAACTAAAAGGCTCTACTACAACAATTGGCAAAAAATGTGATCTTTTTATTTCCAAATTCTAAATGATTTGTTCTAAGATGGGACTCATTTGAATTGTGATTGAACACATTGGTAATATTTAAGTCCCGACATCATGAACAGAAGCTTCCCCACATTGTGGCATAAAAACTGCAGGCACTGAAGAGAAAAGACAAGCTGTACTCTTAGAAAAGCAGACGCTTCCATCTCTTCCATAACATTACTCTGGTAAAGGAAACTTTAAACCACAAGATCTCTATATAAATGTGACACATTTTTCTCCTGAAAATGCCTTATGCTCTATGCACAACACTGATGGCACACACCTTGTTTTGACCTCAGATTTTTCAAGCATTAATTCTAACTCATCATCCTCAAGTCATCTATCAAGAGACAATAAAAAGTTAATTTTTTGTTCAGAGCTAGAAACTTTCAATATTCAGCTATGCTGTAAGGTTTTTGCTCTGAGTTTGTTTTCCTTTCTTATTCCAGACTCTTTAAAATGCATATGCTGCCAGGACCTTCTGCTGGTGATATATTTAGAATTATTTTACTTACCCTTGATTGTAAGCATAGTTCGAGACACAGAATTGTGAAAGAACAGTGTTTCAGGGGAAAAGTAAAGAAAAAAATGGGTGTCAATTATAGGCACAACTTGATTCACAAAGCAGCAAAACCACTGGTGTGTCTTAATAAAGCCATTGCCCTTCTCAAGGCAATCCTCCAACAGTCTTTTTCCACCAGAGCAGACCTTATCCAAGCAGGGAGTTCTTTTGAAATACATTGAATAAGCTCCTTCCCACTGCATGAAGAGGCTTATTGGTAGCTCTGAGATGGTGAGATTGGGGTACAGCAAATATTTCTGCTATTGTTGCAACCCAGCTGCAAAGTTTTAACATAACTCACAGCAGTGGGTGGTACTAATATCAAAAGGTCACTGAGTCACAGGAAGCCAACTGGCCCCACTGTAGCTTTTCAGCTGACAATTATTATTATCAATTATTGTTCTCTATTTATAATAAATACATCAAAATCTTGAAAAAAATAATCCATTCAGAAATGTAAAAATCCTTGCCAAAAATAAAGTGGAAAATTCAGACTAAACACAGCAGCTGCTCCTAGTCAAAAGCCAAAAAGAAATAGCCAATAGTAATAAACTGAAGTCCAGTCCATGCCTACCTTTCATGAAAATTTCAGATCTTAATGTGTCACTTCCTGAGATACTGCCTAAAAAGACGGACTGCAAGCAATTCCTCGGAATTTCTCTTATTTAATCTGACCTGTAGTACCAACTTTTTCTTCTATTTTATGAGGATGCTTTTTCTTTTACTCCCAGATTGTGTTCTGGGTCACCTTTAAGACATAGCTTAACATGCCATTTACATGATGCTCTGGTCCCAAGGGCACAGGAGAACAGAATATAGCAGCTAAGTCCGCTTTCTTTTCAAAGCTGTTTTCTTTGATATTGCTGTTGTGAGACTACTGAATTGCAGCTGGGAATTCAACAAAAAAAACCCCAGAGATACTAAAAAAAAACCCCAAAAAACCAAAAAATCCCCTTCAGCAGCTAAACACAGGTGCTAGATTCAAGCTGCTACTTCTGTCTCCACTATAAAGTCAGTGAGGGCCAGGTAATCACTGAGCGTTGTGTCCTCTGTGTGACTGGTCTGATGTCTCATGTAAGGGAGATAAATATGTTATTTAAACCTGGATATCAGAAGGATGTCAACATTGCAGTAAAATGTCTGCTTTTTGACCTGTACCCTTTTATATGTCCTGAACAGAAGGAAATGTGGTACTGTTTTGAAATTTATCTAGAAATATCCCTTGGAATGAAGAGAAATTGTACAGATCTGGTTTCTGGGAATAATAAGCCAAAAAATACTCCAACCCATGCTGACAGCTGTATCACTTTCTCTTCTGTTCTGGACAAACATGTTGCCAATCCTTACCACTATCAAAGGAAATAGAGGACATCTAACATTAGCAATTTTAAAAATCCAGTTTAATTCATAATTGTGTTTACAGTGAGCATTCATATATCAATGCAAAGCATAAGTCCAGTAAGTATTGATAACTTGTGCTAATGGGTTCCATAAAATACTTACATCCTATATAAATTTTTTAATCATTTTTTCAGCTTTCTTGTTTAGTTTGCTAAAATTCTCTTTGGGTTTATATTACGGCAAAGTATAGTAACTGTTTTCTGTGGTATTTGCTCTGTTCCTTGTATTTATTCTCCGAATTACCACAACAATTGAGCTCTGTTTTAAAGACTTACAAAGTAATATAACTAACAAAGCACTCCTAAATCATTTTTCATTAAACTTTCAAGCTTCACAAACCTGCTCTAAAATGACTGTCAGGGGTTTTTATACGCAGTAGTACTTCAGATAAACCTTGCAGAAACATTACTGAAAGAAAACAAAAAACCTCCAATGAAATTCCTACTTTTTCATTGAGGTATATTAGAAAATTTTCTGAAGTTTTTGGTTCAAGAAAACTTCTCATTTATGAAAACTGTTCCATAACATTTTCACCATTTCTTCAATGGTCCTTATGAGAAGGGTTGGCTTTATAACATTTATTTTGTTTTATGACATTCAACACTGAAAATCTTGATCTCACTCCTGGCATTTGGGCACTACTTTATTCTACAAAGCAAATCATCCAAAGAAGGAAAATCGCAGTTTTAGTAACCTTTCCATGAAAGCAGTAAAGTGTCCAAATGCATTATTAAGGTCAATGCTCCTGTATTTGTTTCCTTGCTAAACTGATATAAAACTTAACATTTCTCTCCTATTGTCAACCTCTTTCCACAACTTTTTGTTTATCTTTGGAACTTGTATGAAGCCATCTCAGCTCCAAATATATTTTAATATGTATATAGACTTTGCTGATTCTATTTAGTTGTTCGTTTGACGTACCAAGATTTTGATTATTTTAATGGCCATTGTGCTTTAGAGAAAATTTTTCCTCCTTTTCCATTTTCATTTTGAAATATTCCTTCCAGGAAAACATGAGTGGTAATGAAAGCAGAGTTTGAAATTCCATGTGCCAATGGAAAATGTACATTGAATGGATGCAGGCATCAACAGAGCCTCGAGTGGCAGCATTTCAGCAACGGAATGAGGCAATGAACCAGCTGCTGGCAGAGTGATTCCTGATCTGATGGAATTCCAAATGCACCCTTTGCATTTGCTGGAATCATCTGAATACCAATCTCAGATTTCATACCAGTGTTTCTCCAAATATCCAAAAGGAAATGGGTTGGTTTGGAGTGCTTTTTTAAGCATATCATTCCTCTTGGTAGGGCAGTGTTCACTGAATGGTGATGTGTTACCATCTTAGACAGGGATAAGGTTGTTTTCTTTTTATTGTTATGTCTATTTTCTTTTTGTTTGTTTGTTATTTTTAAATTCTGCTGTTTCTCCTCATTTATGATTTTTATATTGAACTTGCTTCAGTTGCATTTAAGAAAGCCCCAAATACCTGCAAATCTTTTCTGAAATTAATGCACATGATGGAAATTTGAACAGTCTTTTGGTTCTGACCTCACAACAAGGAATTTTTATTTTTTTTTTTATTTACCCTTCTTCACTCCTATTATTTTTGTAGTGGTTGCACTTTTTTTGCATGTTTTTCATCACTACAGGTATCCTAGTGCAGAAGGAAGTACTCTCAATTCTGCTCCTGGGAAGCTGTTGACATAATCTCTGTTTACAACAAGCAGGACATGTTTGTACTGAAAGAGCATTTATTTATATTCAACTTCAGCATAAGACTCCATTTTAAAAAGCACTGAAGTTTCACAGTTTCAGGATTCAAGCTAGCAAATGAACAAGTAATATTAACCCAAATAAACTTAGCAAATACTTTGGAGGGGTAAGATTCATCAATCTTTTATGCAAATTATGGATTTTGAATTTAAATAGATTAGGTACTTGTAATCAAAGTTCCTAACTGGATACTTTTTAAGTAGAGAAAGGGGAATCAGATTTAAGCACAATTAAGATTTGTCCCTGTTCAAGTAAAGCCAGGGTAGAAAAAACATTGAAAAGATAAACTACATTAAGAAGTCGCTCTTTCAAAAGGCAATTCTGTAAAAAATCTCTTTGCAGGATAGCACTGACAGACTAGATGAATGAGCCTAGGGCTAGAATGTGAAACTTAATGGCCTGTGACATAAATGTAGCTATATCAGGAATGAATTTGGGTGAACAGAATGCATTAATACACAGATAATTCCCAAAGTAAGGTGAATCAAACCAGTATCAATAAATTAACAAGCAGACAAATTTGATATTCTGTCAGACTCGGTGTTTGTGCTGGAGGAGAAATAATAGTCCTGAAAAAGACTAGTAGGATGTTTAAACAGGATCCACTTAAAGAACTAAGTATGTTTTGATATATCCAAATAAGATTGTATGAAGATTACAATGCTCAATTTCAGATTACTCGCTGAGTTTCAGAAACCAAGTTGCACACTCCACTAAAGAAGAAGAAAATAATTTTTCAGGAGCTATTCATGGGAACTCACTCCTATGATTCACCCTGCAAATTCAAGGGTTGCTGTGTCCACCTGAGAAAAAGGGAAGATGGAGCTCTGTGCAGAGGAAGTGTGCTGACCCTGCTGATTTCTGTGTTTCTGTGACCTATAGGTGAAAGCAGGATCTGGTTCCCAGCACTGCTGAGCATAGATCATTTGGTCTTACTAAAAGAAAACTGAATTGTGAAAGGACCATTGAATAGAGCACAACAGAAATGAAATGGGAAACACTCAGAGCCTTTTGTAGACAAGTTACATTTTACAAATCATTATTTAATAACTTCCAGAAGAAGAGACGACTCTGAGGAATCTGGCAGAACCTGGATATGGTGACAGTTCAAAATTCTTACATGTCAGCTCCTAGCAACCTGTGGATTTGCTTGTTCCCAAGCTATATAAGCCATTTATTTTTAATATCATGAAGGCAATTTTTAGAAAATTTCCAAGTCAGCGAAGATGAAGGACAATATTTTAAGTGTTGTTCTCTTTCTTTTGGGTTGTTTTTTTTTGGTTTGTTTTTTTTTTTTTTTTGGGGGGGGGGAGTGGGGGAGGGGTTTGTTTTTTGGTTTTTTTTGGGTTTGTTTTGTTTTGTTGGTTTTGGGGGGTTTTTGTTTGTTTGTTTGTTTTGTTTTTGTTTTTGTTTTACTTTTTTTTTTTTTTTTTCTTTTTTTTTTTTTTTTCTTATCTGAAACCTGTAGACAAATTGGTGCATTTATTCATTTAGAAATTTTAATGCAGAAAGTCATTAAAAGAGAGAAGAACCCAGTGAGGACACGATGCTGCTTTTGTACCATGTTTCAAAAGTGTACAGTTAGGACAAGCAGTTTTGTTAAGGTTTGGTCCAATTAAGGTTTTATGGAATTTCAGGTCATTTCAAGCTAATGTAATTTTTAAGTCTTATTTCCCCTTTCCATCTTTTGTAATATTGAGCATATATGGCAAAGGAGTTTTTGCCATTGTAGTGTAAAAAATTTCTGTGGCAGGCTGAAACAAGACATAAAGAACAGAGCATAGTAACTTAA
Source organism: Rhadina sibilatrix (assembly GCA_013400275.1). NCBI lineage: Eukaryota > Metazoa > Chordata > Aves > Passeriformes > Phylloscopidae > Rhadina > Rhadina sibilatrix. Next base: position 29,012 of record VWYO01021123.1, on the reverse strand, counting down.
GAACTGATTTTGTTGAACAAAAAATTTGGAGCTTTGTGTTTTCTACACAGATTTGGGAGGACCATAAATATGGAGATATAAAAGGTTTAAAGTATGCTAGAGTAAAAAAGAAAAGGTTTTAATTTACTCCAGGTCAAAAGCCCCATCCTATAGGTAAACAGGTTCATTTAATCTTCTAAAATTGACAAGAAAAATTTTTGTAAGAAAATTTCAGAAATTGTCACTCATCCTCTTTCTTAGAGGAAAATGAGAAGAAATGAAAGATTTTTTACTCACTGACTTTGACTTTCCACTACAGTAGTACATTCTATTTATTTTGTGGCCATCAAACTAATATTAAAGTGAATGTATTTATTTCAGTAGTGTTATCAATTAATCCTTATGTGACAATATGGGACTTCAGAATTTTTCAGAGAAGTGGCAACTTTCTTTTTTAGGGAGCAGTTCCTCTACAAAGTGGTTTAATGTATGAAAAATGCACTCAGAAAATTTAGCAAGCATCAATTTTATGTAATTTATTTGTGAAAAATGTCACAAGAACATTATCTTCATGAATATATCAGTGTATTTAAGATTCTGAAAAATCCTAATAGAAAGCTAAATACTGTCTACAGGAAGCTGTGTAACATTTGAGATATCAGAGTAAGTCTATAAACAGATGAAAATTCATGTTTAGAATTACTTGACATTTTAGAAATGTCTATTTGTCACTGTCAAATTTCTTTTAAGACTTCCTAAGTACTACAAATTGCAAAGAGCAGCCAGGAACTAGTTCAATATCTCTTCATTGCCATCAATGGCTCTATTTTCTTCCAAAAAAAAAAAAAAAAAACCAAAAACAAAAACAAAAAACTCTTGCTAGTTTTATTCCAGTTTCAGAATAATAAAACATTATGCTTGTAGAGTGTTTGCGTTAAAATTGTCTTTGTTCCTGGTCTCACTGCTGTGTGTCCAGTTGAAAAGTTGAAAATGACTCCTGGATTTCTTGGTGTCTAGCATGAAATGTGGAATTCTTCATAACACCTTTAAATTAAAAAATCTCCAAACCTTTCCCAGCATGAGCCTGCAACACAGTGAGTGATATATTGCACAGATTCCCCTGACCCTCTTCAAAGCAGACAGGGCTATGGGCGCGTGACAGAGCAAGAGGAAAATTGCACCAGGGGAAGTTGAGAAGTTACAACAGAGAGGGTTGTAAAGCATTGGAACCTACTGCCCAGGAAGTGATGGAGTGACCACCCCTGGATGGGCTATAAATGTGTGTATATAGCACTTGAGGACATGGTTTAGTGACGAACATGATGGTGGTCCTGGGCTGATGGTTGGACTTGATGATCTCAAAGTCTTTTCCAGCCTTAACAATTCTATGATTCTGTAGTTCAGCCTAGCTGGAAATTGGTCATTAGCTGCCTCTCTATGCAGAATTCCTGTTATTCCATACTGGATGTCCCAGAGTATCCCACAGTTCTGTGTGTGCTGGAAGACATAACACACAACCAGCTGTCTTGGGTTGTGGAGCCAGGGGTGTACATTCTATTTTCATCTGTTAAAAGCAGTTGAGGAGATGTTTTTCTTCATCTCTTGTAACTCAGGGGGGGAGAGGCCTGACCCCTTCTGATAATGGGCCATTAACACCTCCCCAGGCTGTACCCTGGCATTTCATCATCCTATTGTGAGCTGCATGACATCCCCCCTGGCAGTGCGGGTGNTCCCTGGCAGATACCTGTCTTTCCAAACCAAGACACCAGCATAAAACCTATATGATGTAAGATCAGCAGCCGAGTGTCATACAGGATGACATAGACATTTCAAGCAATAAATGTTTCTGTTCAGACAACTTCAAAATGCTCTTTAGTTCAAAATGCTTTCAAATAGCAAATAGCAGGAATATGTTATGAAAATAAACACCTTTCTACCACTATAATTTGTGTGTGTGTGTGTGTGTGTGTGTACCTGGATTTGTAGCCAGTGATATATGAACAGGGAGTCAAAAACCAAAAAAGTATTTGTGATGGTGTTTGCAGCCCTCCAGGGAGTAAGTCTCACTGGTGAATTTGAATCTTCCTGAAAGAAAATCTAATCCAAATAAATACTAAAGTATGAGAAATTAGATAGGAACTGCTGCACAAAACATCCAGGTCTGCTGCTGCTTGCATTGTCACCTCAAGTGGAGAGGCACTGAAGTGCCTCCATTTTCTCCTTGACCTTAGAACAGAATCAGGCTTTCATTGAGCTGCATTCACAGACACCCAGAGTCAGCTCTTGTAACAAAAGTGCCCAAAAAGTTCAGAACCTAAGGTTCTAATGCTATGACTGTACCAGAATGTACTGATTCCTGAACACAAATAGCTCTGCTGAATTAGAGAACAATTATCTGCATGAGAGGAGGTCTAAGCTTTCAGAGGACATGTAAGAAGCAGTGTGACAAAAGCACTCTAATATTGCAGAGGAAAGCAGAAGCACTTTTACCCATCCATCAACACAAAGGGCAAACCAAGAAGTTGTTCATTTAATCATAATAATCTTGCTGCCACTGTCATATTTATTTTTCCTCCTTTGTAAGCTTGCTTGCTGCATCAGTCATTCTGATGCTGCACAAGCATGTTCCCCCTCTGTATATTTTTTTCCACAGGAGAGTGCTGGCATCTGTGCCAGATGACTCTCTTTGCAGCCATGGTCTATGCGTACATCTTGAATTGTAGAGAAATGTCTGCAGCATATGGAATTTGCCACTCAGAAACCCAGGCTGGCTTCTAAACAAATGATCATAGCGTTTTATCAGTTTGGTAAAAGCTTTTATATTGAGCTCTCACATTTTCACATAGGTTCACTGCACAAATTTTAGCATAAAGTAGCACTTATAAAAGCTTTCTGTCTTTCAAATGAGGGACTTCAGAAATATAGTGATGTGGGTGTTTTCTCTCCTCATTTAATTTTTCTTGCTGTAGTATGTCTTCTGCCATTTATATATTTGTCTCTTTACAGAGGTTTGCAGGTCATATGCAAACAAGATTGGCTCAGACAGAGGAGAGAAATCAGCTACAAGAAATCCCTGCACTGCTTCCTCCACATGCTTTTCATGCAATTTCCAACATTTCCCAAACTCTTTTTTTGTTTTCTAATTTTTCGTTTTTCTCTGTCTTTTGATCTTTTCTTTCCTAGCATGAATAAGGACTGCTCATATTCTTTTACATATCCCTGTACATTTCCCCTCTTTTTTTAAACTCTCCCTCGGAAAAGCAATTAAACCTGAAAGAATTTTGTTGTTTGTTTTTAATTGGTTATTTGGTGTTTGTTTTGTTTTGTTGTTGTTTTCTTTTATGGAAAAAATCTCTTAAACATCTGAACAAAGTATGTCTTATGTCAGTGCACAAATGAGATTGTGGTACTAAGTTATTCTTTGCTGCTCAAACTCTCACTGAAATGTTTGTTTGTATATTATGGCTCTGAAAGTGTTAGCTTGTATGAATGAAAGGGTATATTAGAGCAACCAAAAATTAAAATTAAGTCACTTCTTTGCTGTTACCAAGCAGCATTGGTAAACTGCTGAGCAGTGATGATTTTTCTTTCGTGTCAGATGTAGAACTCAATGTTCTGGATAAGGTATTTGCTTATATTAAATCTTGTGGTGAAAACTTTGATAAATCTGTGAGAAAAGGCAGTGTTGTCGTTTTATAGCAATCATTGACTGTAGTAATTACCGGGTACCCCAAGCATACAGCACTGACTTGGAAAAGTGAAAAGCTGTATGGACCAATCTGTTTTGTAAAACTGTGAAAGATATTGAAAGAAATCAACAGATTCTCTTAATTAATTTCTAAAATATAGAAATAAATACTCCAAAAATGAAAGTGCATCATGTTAAGAACATTGAAAGAAAATATTTCAACTTTGGTGGTTGACTTGGCTTTGTTCTTTACCTTTGCCGGCTTTTAAAAAAGTTAAGTTAGAAAATTTCAAGAGTACTTCCACCTACTCCAAACAGATACAAAACCTATTCATTGTTCAGAGAATGAATAAAAACCCCTGCTAGCTACACAGACCTACAAAGAATGGGAAAAGGCAGATTTTATGCCCCCTTTTCATAATCTCCTGGGAAGAAGTGGTTGGGAAACTGACAAGTAGCAACAAGAGGCTTGGTTTCAAGGAGCATGCAGAGCAGCTAACCAGGTACTCATGGCTGAAGCTGTATTCAATTGCATTTTGAGAAGCAGTTATGGAAAAAGGTAACAACAAATAAAGGTACATGGCATCTCTTAAGAAGGAAGAAATAGGAGCATAAGGTATTCTGAGGAGAAGGTGGGGCAGCAAGACACAGGAATCCTCTCTCTCAGTAGTCCACTAAAGATATGTTAGTATTCTTTCCTCAGTCATAACTCCCTCCTGTCTATAATTATTACAGAAGTCTGAACTTATTAAAGAAAGTTCCTTTTTGTTTGCTGACTGATACTTTTGCTGATATGTTACTTCCAGCAGGATTTTCGCCTTTGTTCCCAAATTCAATGGCTGTGAGATAAATTTCTTCACATGTCCTCTTTTTATTCTATAAAATTTTATCTCTTCAGTAATTCAAGAGAACAGCCAAGATATGGGTTTGTTTTTCTGTCTAAGGCCAGCTCTGCAGTGCAAATAAAATATTATCAAATTCCTTTTTTCTTGTTACATAGAGTGATTACGCTAAATCCACTAAATCATTCAGATGAAGAAGTTAGCAGAGGATATGTAATGTAAATATATGCACAGTGCAATCACAGATTTGCCTCTTCTCTTAAGCAGTCAGACAAGTAGAATTTGCTGACAGAACTATCTTTGTACTTTTTTTTCTTTTTTTTTTTAAGTTATATTTTAGTTGGAATCCTCAAAGCCAAATCACGGTAAGGTACGCAATAGTCTGCCAGGAGAGTCACGCTTCCTCTGTTCATTGTGAATCTCCAACATCCTCCACCAGCCAAAACTGCCTTAAGTTTTCTCTGGCATGTTGAATCCTATTTAAATTAAAAACTCTTTAGGGTACAGATGTCAGGAGTAGAAGTGGAGTGCCTACTGTACCACATGTGTCTTCAATGTGTTGAGTTGCTATCCATCCAACCATTTCACCAGATGTAAGAATGTTGCAGTCAGACTATGCAAATCCTAAAAATCCATAGAGAGAGAGAAAAAAAAAAAATAAAGAGGCAGTAAGTCCTTCAATTATAATATTAGCATAATGTATCTTTCATTTCCACTTAATAGCAATTGGGACTGGTTTCATTAAGATAGTAATAAACTGTACTGTGAAGATTTCTCACCTCAGGGGGGAACAAATAACTCTTCTGCATGTGTTTTTTGACCTCAGTTACACGAGTAGGTGATGATTTTCCACTGTCTGGAATTCAAAATACAGATGGATAGGAATCTGGCCCTGAGGACTCAACCATCATTGCCACAACCCCTTTCATAAATCTCTAAGGTTTTTTACTTCCAAAGCATATGGATAGCATGTTCCTGTGACAGTTCAGTTGTAATGTGGATGTGTCCTGACCGTGGCAATACTTCCACAGGAATGTGGGCTGAAACCACCAATTTCAGTAGGCCACAGAGCTTTTTTCCTTTGCTATCACTCCCTTGAACTGGTATTGAACCACACTAGCCAGAGGTTAAAAAACTGCTGCTGATCCCCAGAGCCTCATGAGACCTTCTATGCTCACACTTACTTGTTCAACAGCTAGTTTCCCATGTTTTTACAGTAATTTAAAGCATGGCACTGAAACTTGTGTCATCTGCAGCTATGCATCTAAGCAATGGCTGCTTTATTTCCCAGTAGTATATAGTATATTAGAAATATAAACCTGAACTAACCACAAACAGCTCTGGAATTAGATAAAAATACACCAGCTGGGATAGTGACTAGCATGAAAAAAGCATTTTATAGGATTGTTCAGGTATTCTCTATCACTTTCATAGACACTTGCCTGATATTAATGTCAAATGGTATAAACATGTTTCCTAAGCCTGGATATATTTCTGACTTTCAGTTACCATCATCTTATTAACATTTTTCAGGTCTATTTTTCCAAGTTTCCTGGGATAGAGAAAGCCAGGAAACTTTTCTTCCCATACCTTTGAGGTGTTTTATTTTCTGTTTGCAAATAATGTGCTCCCTGAAGGTGATGTGTGTGGTTGCCTCTGCATGTGGGTCTTTATCTAACCCTTCGTTATGCCTCCCTGACTCACAGCATGCATTTTCCACTTCTCTTCTTTTGGGTAATCACATTTGCTTCTCTCCTTAGCTTGCTCATGCTAGACTTTCTCTAACCCAGTTTCTTTAACTGCATGTGCTTCATTAGTTCTTTTTCTCTGCATGTATTTTAAATTTTCCTGACCTTTTCCCTAACCAATTTTATTAGCTTCATTCTCTTTTTAATTCTTTCTCCCTTCCTGTAGGCTTTGTAGTTGGGCATTCTGAAGGCTGAAAGGTGTGCAGAAATAAACACAACACTTCTCAGTCTATTCCCGCTTTTCTCAGTAATCCTACAACCTTCTTGAGGATAAACCCCAAATATTATAAATAAAGATGTACTCAGCCCTCACAGAATTCCCAGAAGGGATAGAACCAAGCCGCAGGATTTGTTAACATGGATACAAACACTTACTGCAAACCAGTTAAATTGAATATTGGATCATGATCTGCATCATAGAGGGAAAGAAACATTTTCAGAACCACACTCTTAGTCATATTATTTGGTTTTAGGCAGTCCTGCAAGGAGTGGAAAGCCAGATTTTATGGCTCTTTTGAGTCCCTCCCAGTTGGAGTTACTCTACGGTTCCAATTCTATGAGGGCTTTTTGTGGTCCTCAAAGCTTCATCTCCCAGTTTTGCCACACACTTCAACATTGCTGTGTCCAAATGCTTCATTCCTTTCATAGCTCCTTTTTTTTTTTTAAAAAAAAAAAAAAAAAAAAAAAAAAAAAAAAAAAAAAAAAAAAAAGCAAGCTTCCTTGGAGTATAAATAGCTGAGGCATAAACCATGTCACAGACTTGCAAGCCAGCTTCAAGGCGCGAGCTGTGCTTTTTTATTTCTCTTTACTCTGTCTCTTCTCCAGTTTCAAAATTGAAATCGGATGTATCCAAAGACCTTGTGCATGCAAATTTTAAAAGAAATCAACATCTGAAATCTAAGTAACCTGCTCAGGTGACCTCTGTCCTTATTGAGGTATTAAAAAAAGGAACTGAGCAGAACAGATTCAAGTCAAACTAGACATCATCATAAGCTCAGACTGCCAATTTAGAGAAAGGTTTTTAGGAAGCAAATTCACTTTTTAGGCACTAAACATGTTCACATATAGAGCCTCTGTGGAAGCTCTTTCAAGTATTGGTGACTTTTAAAACCTTACAATAGCCAGAAGGATTCCATTACAAATCAATTAACTCTATTCATCTACCCCATAGTCAGCTTCCTATTTTGTATTTTACTAAAGAATACTTTCCAATAAGTTAAGTTGCAGCTTCGAATAACCAGAACTGGAGAATTTCCTGTCTCCTTTACTAGTGAGGCTTTTGAGGGTTTTTTCAGGTTTTTTTTTTCTTTTGCTTTGAATAAAAGTGGATTTAAAATAGTTTGCATTTCCATATGCCAATGTAGCCACTATATCAGTGAAAGCAATAACAGCTGAAAGTCATCTCATCACAGCAGCCTGTAAAGTATGTGACAGAAAAGTACAAATAAACAATTCCTGTAAATACATTATAGTCTCCTTAAGCAGGGATTTTGAATGCTAATTATGTCTGACTCTAGTTAGACATCAGTACAGACAGTTTGTGCTCCTCTCAACCCGCAATTAAGAGACTCACTTAACAAATTTAAAATTGCATGAAGGTACATTATTTTGTCAAATGCTCCCAAAGCTGATTTCTTCATAAATGAAAATTATTTAAGCAGCATTATTTGCTTTGTCAGTAGAATGGCTCAGTGTGTTCTTCCTGGCCTTTATTATCTTTTTGATAAATAGGTATCTGCTCTCCCATTTTTATGATGTAGACAATTAGTTATAGAAAAAAGAATAGGTTTGATTGATAATTACATGAAGGTATACTTAATCCCTTCACCTCTTTGAAATGTAATGGAGACATTAAAGAGAAAAAGACCCATTAAGAATGACCCTGTGACTAGATTATAGAAGTAAAGTTTTAACACAGAACTCCACTACCAGCTCTGGGAGTGGTGCAGAATCTGCTGAAATTTCAGTGTAAATACCCTAAAAACCCAAAACATAAAAAGTTGAGAAAATGTAGTAAGATTCAGCCTGGTTTAATTTTAATCAGGAGCTGAGGGAGCTGGGTGCATTTAGCCTGGAGAAAAGGAGGCTCCAAGGGAACTTCTTTCCTCCTCACCTGAAAAGAGGTTTTATCCATGTGGGTGTTGGTCTCTTCTCCCAAGTAACAAGTGACAGAACAAGAAGAAATAGCTTAAGTTGAACTAGAAGAGGTTTACATTTGATATTAGGAAAAATTTCTTCGCTGAAAGGATGATCAGGCACTGGAATAGGCTGCCCAGGGAAATGGTAGAATCACAATTCCTAGAGGTATTTAAAATACTTGTAGATGTGGCACCTGGGGACATGGTTTAGTGGTGGATCTGGCAGTACTGGGTTGAAAGGCTGGACTTGGTTATCTTAGACGTCTTTTCCAATCTAAAAAAATCTATAATTATATTATTCTATATTTGAGAACAGTTAAAATAACACTAAAACCCCAACATTAGGCAAATACAAAAAAAAAGCTGGAGAAGGACTTTTGACAAGGCTTTATAGTGAGAGGACAAATAGTCATGGCTTTAAACTGAAAAAGGTTAGATTTGACTTCGATATTAAGAATATTTATTATTATTATTATTATTATTATTATTATTATTGTGACTGTGGTGAGGCATTGGAACAAGTTGCCTAGCAAAGTTGTAGGTGCCCATGTGCCTGTGTGAAGGGAGTGGTGGTTAATAGGTTGTATTGAATAGTGGAACCTGACATGATGTAATTTGCATGGAATAAGGAGTATAATGTGCTGGATTTGGCTGGAGTAGAGTAAATTTTTTTCTTGGTGGCTGGTATGGGGCTGTGTTTTGGATTTGTGTTGATAATACAGAGATGTTTTTGCTATTGCTCAGCAGGGCCTACACAGAGCCAAGGCCTTTTCTGCTTTTCGTAATGGCCACGCTGGGGAGGAAGCTGGGAATGCAGGGGAGGTTGGGAAGAGACACAGCCAGGACAGGTGACCCAAACTCAGTACATAAAAGGGGGGAAGGAGGAAGGGGAGATATTTAGAGTGTTGATGTTTGTCTTCCTATGTCATCATTTCACATGATGGGGCCCTGCTCTCCTGGAGATGGCTGAACACCTGCCTGCTCATGGGAAGCAGGGAATTAATTCCTTCTTTTAATTTGCTTGTATGCTTGGCTTTTGCTTTCCCTCTTAAACTTTCTTTATCTCAACCAATGAGTTTTCCAGCTTTTACCCTTCTAATTCTCTCCCAGATCCCACTGGTGGGGGAGCAGGTGACTGGCTGCATGGGGCTTGGCTGCTGGCTGGGGTTAAACCATGACCATGCCCCATCCTTGGAGGTGTTCAAGGCCAGGCTGGATGGGGCTCTGAACAACCTGGTCTAGTGAAAGTTGTCCCTGCCCATGACAGGGGTTTGGAATGAGATGATAGATTAGGTGCCTTCTGACCCAAACCACTTTTTATTTCTGTGGTTCTGTGAAGTACATTGAGCAATTGAGTCACATCCTAAGACCTTATACATTACACTGACTGTGTCTGAATGAAGTGAAACTCAGATGTACATAGGCAATCAAAAGCAGTCATTTATCCAGGTGAGCAGATACTGCTGGGCTGGATTTCATCTCACCTGAATTTGGAGAGAGAAAATCCAGCTCCACACTCCAGACACACATGTGTAGAGGTGTACCAGTGATCTAGATGTAAAGGAGAGATGCCTTAGTGGTTGAACTCTGGAAATCTGTCTCCTTTCTCTGAAGTGAGTGCTCCTCTGACTGTGATGGGACACAGAAGATGCTTTTCCAACACCACCTTTCTTTTGTCGGCTACACTGGTGATACAAAGAGACAATAACTTTGGGAAGGTCAGGTTTTATCTCATGTTTAGCTGGTCTGAATTGTAAATAGGAATCCTTTGCTTCCCTGCTATAAGCAATATCCCCTGAAGAAAAGACATTGCTGAATGTTTGCTTTGTTTTTCTTACTACTCTCTTCTTTAATCAGCTTAAAGATTAGACTCTTTTGCAGATTTAATTAGTAACAAAACCACAAAGTCACACATACATGCAAAAAACACCCACCCTCAAAAAAAAAAAACAAAAAAAACCCAAAACAAAACAAAAAAAAACAAAAACAAAAACAAAANACTAAGAAACCCAAATAAGCAAAAATTCTCTCGTTTACATTGCATGTATCCAATATTACTAAAGACTGATTTTAGCCAAATATATTTTTACCTTCAGTGGACCAATTTGGCTAAAAGCTTGTTCATGAAAAAAATGCATCATATAGAAAGCTAGGGTCCTGACATGTGTTTTGACAGCTACATATGAAGCAGGAGTCCAGGCATGTGGAAATTGTGAACAAAGAATCCCCTTAAATTCATGACAGCCTGAAAAAATTGTACACTGAGAAGAGTTTTGAAGTCAGTGAAGTTGCCACTAAAACCCTTTGCAAATATGCCTCTTAAAAGTTACACTGAACTGTTGCAGTTATGTTGCCTGTTAGAAGTGAAAATTACTATGATGGCTGAAACTATAAAAGGAAAACATGTAAGATCTAAATCTGTGTTTTTCAAAGAGAAAATAACCTGCTATGTCACTCAGAAAGGCAGCTGGACCTTTCTTGTCAGCAGCCTCCTCCAGTGGCCTAACAATTTCATGGCTTTCACTAGACAAGACTTTGCCAGCATTGGGAACACTACAAGTATTTTATGTGGTGAAAAAAAGAAAAAAAGGCACTTTCTTGATTGTAGTCTATGGCAGTCTATGTGTTGTCTGACAAGGAAGCTAGTATTAATTTTCAACTTTACTTTCTGTTCTGAAATGGTCATTTGTGACATTTATTTATAAATATGATGATTGAGTCAGAAACTCAAAAATGTGAAGCCTGAATATATGATGACATTCCCTATAGTCATCAATTTACCTCGAGGATGTTAAAACATTTTCCAGGCTACATACAAAACAGAGTATTTTGCCTTCCCAGATGGCCTGCAGCACAGGCCAGGTGTAGAACCTGAATAATGGATAGTAACACTATTCAGCAAGGGACAGATGAAAATGAAAAACAATGTTTCCATGTTGTTTAGAGAAAAGAATTTGAACCAGAACAACACGAACCCCACCCTTAATGTATATTAAATGTGAGGGAAAATTTTTAATGATTTCTTAATTATTTAAATAGTGCCTTATTAAAATAGCTTCTTGATTTAATAATTTCCTAAATACTTTAGATTTATCTTGTTTTTTTCTTGCTTGCTTATGGACCAGTTTATTTTAGAGTCAGTATTCTGCAGATTGTTGGTTTGACCTGCTAAGGAAGCAGCATCACAAGAGGATAACTGGATAGACCAAGGATCTACCTGGTCTGATAGTGAGCGTCAGCTGATATTTGGTAGTGGGTATAAGGATTTAGTTATGACAGGAAAAGATTTAGTTATGACAGTTTCTTAGGGGTTTCTTGAGCTGGAAGTTTTAATAGTGTTTTTAGTAGTCTTAGATAAGTGCACCTCCTGGTTTTGTTTGAATTTGTCAATTCATGCTCTTGAACATACTACCCATTCCTTGTAAATTCTGCCATTAAAACCTATAGAAAAATTTTGTATACACAAAATTACTTTATTTTTCCTAGTTTTTAATGTATTTACTAATGATCTCTTGGGGCATTCTTTGTTCTGGTATTATAAATACATTAGATAAGTATTTTTTTATCATCTTTTTTTCTGTGCTTAACCTCTCCTCTCTCACTTCCCAGAATACCCATGTTTTCACACTGGTCAGAAATGGACCATTATCTTGGATGGCTTCTGAAATGTTTTATTTTCTGAAATTCTATAAAAAATGAAAAAGCAGAAATGTACAGAGAGATTACAATAAATCAAGAAGCTAAAACAATACATATCCTTCTCTGTGGGCATTACCCATTATTCCCCTCTGGTCATTAGCATGGGAGAGCTGACTGTGCATGAATTCATACAGAGGAATTAATGGGCCACATCTGAAAAGATAATAGCTGAGCTATTAAAGACAAAAAAGAACCCAAAGAAAGAACAGGCAATGCTGAGGAAACATTAGATGAAAAAATACTGCACCAGGCACTTTGTATAGGAAAAAATATTCATATGCAGTGTTACAGTGTGGTTGGTTGCATTTCTTCTGATTGCTTTAGTTTCATATTTTCAGAGCAATTGTGTGTAAAAAACACAACAGAATCAAACCACTGTATCTGTTCATGCCACCACCAACACTGAGGGTGCCCCTCCGCAGCCCTGAGCAACACTACATAAGTGAGGAGGTCATAGAGTACTTGAAGGGAGCTTTGAAAAAAAGAGAGAGAATTCTTGTACTGGAAAATAGTGATAGAAGGGGGAAGGAACACTTTGAGCTAAAAGAGGAGAGATTGGATTACATGTTAGGAAGAAATTTTTTAATCAAAGGATAGTGAGGGACTGGAACAGGTAGCCCAGAGAAGCTGTGGATGCTGCATCCCTGGAAGAGCTCAAGGCCAGGTTGGATGGAACCCTGAAAAACCCAGTCTAGTGGAAGGAGACCCTGTCCATGTCAGAGGTTGGAACAAGATGGGGTTTAAGATTCCTTTCAACACAGATCTTTCTATGATTCTGCCAGGACTTAGTTAAAATTGAAATTTAAAGTGGTCACTTATTTAAAAAAACCAACAAACAAAAACAAAGAACACCCCCCTCTCCCCCCCCCAAAAAAATGCTCCTACAAAAAAAAAAAAAAAAAAAAAAAAAAAAAAAAAAACAAAAAAAAACAAAAAAAAAAAAAAACAAAAAAAACCAAAAGGAAAAAATCAAAACAAAAACAAACAAACAAACATGAATACCACCCCTACCCTCCCCACCAAACAGGACACTGACAGTTGTACTGACTCTTCCAATCCTCAATTAAACATATCTTTTCCTTTCAACAAATGTGCATAAGACAGCCAATATTTTTGTTCTTTTTTGTTGTTAGTAGTTGTGGTTTTGTTGTTTTTGTTTTTGATATAAAGAGAGGAAAAGATATCAAAGTAGATAAAGAAGCAGACAGCCTGCTTATGCTACTAACTAAGTAGACCAGTGGCAATCAGCTAGGCCAACCAAGAACTTTCTCTTTCCTGCAGCAGTTTTCATGCACTATTTTAAATGTTAAAGTCTTCCTGGTCACAAGAGGCAAACTGCAGCTGAACTGACCTTTGGATGTTTGACTGTGCCAGCAGTGCCTTCCTTCACTGTCTCAGCATAGCTGAGGCTTTGTACTAGCACCTTTCTCTACCTGCTCTCCTCCCTAATAGCTACTTTAGTGCCAACTTAACAGCTTTGTATAACATTTTTGCACAATATTAGAAAATAAGAACAGATGATCCATAGCATCTACTTTTGTCCCAGCTCCCAGGGATAAAAGATTAAATTCCTGTCTAGATCATACTGCATGAAATATCATATGAAAACTTAATTTCCTTCTATTTTCTAATTAAAGAANTTTTTCTTTTTTCTTTTTTCTTTTTTCTTTTTTCTTTTTTCTTTTTTCTTTTTTCTTTTTATTTTTTTCTTTTTTTTTTTAAGAAATAATTGCCAAAATATGTGTCACAAATGAAAAACTATGCTTTGTCATGCCCATTAGTTGTTTCAATTTACCTATGTTTTGTTCCACCAGAGGTTTCCTTCCACAGAGCATTCCTGCTCTGGTGGACTCCCTTCCCAAGTCTTTGAGCAAAGAGAGAGGATTTGCTTGGACAAGACAGTCATTACACAGCACTACAACTCCTGAAATGTGGTGAGTTAGATAAAACCTGATTTTCTCTCTCACTTATCTTATGCACTAAAAATTTTAAGCAGAGCTGAAATATCCTTCTATACCCAGGCAGAGAAGTGGCAAGTAGCAGCCAGAAAGCACATAAGCAGTGGAGGGTATGTTGTGAGAATCTGAACATAGAAGACACAGATAATGTACTAAAGTTGTGGTGCTCACAGGCAAAACAAGACAGTTTTCCTTTAAAACCAGTTGTAAGGGAAGAAAACTATTTCCATACTGAAACAGTAGACAAGTACTTTTGGTGTTTCAGACAGCCTTGTGTGGTCAGAGAGAAATGCTTACAGAGAGCAGCTCAGGGGGCCCTGAAAAGGGCCCCCAGGTGTGATAAATCAGCTTCCAGAACTGACTTTTACCCCTGACTTCAGAAACATACAAGGAGGTTTGGGTTTCTTTCTGGCCATATGCCTACCTCATTGACTTTTAAACCTGTCACCATCCAGCACCATGTCAAATACCCTGGGGCATAGAAGTAGGAGGCTCATGGAAAGGAATTGTTGGGAGACCTTGGCTCCTCTGGACAAGGCAGAGGGACTGTACCTTGAAATACCTCAAATGATTACAGATGCCTGTGTGTGAGCACATTATTCAATAACTTAACAATATGGAACAAATTCCACCCTAAGTGCAGCAATTCACATGAACAAAAATACAGGCATTTAGTAATACTATGGCTTATAAGACAAATAGGGATGCAGTGTACAGCTGAGATTCAGTAATACAATAATGGATTTAGTTTTTTTATATAAGTAAAATTTTATTTCAGATTCATTTGCATTTTCATTTATTCATCTGGAAGCAATTGGGTAGATTTTACTTACATCCTTAATTAGAGCCACTTCATATTTTGAGCAGTGCAGAACTACTAAACAGTGTGCAGATAATTTGACCTGAGTATAAACTGCCTGATTTTACACTATGAAAATAGCTGCTTAATTCTCTGGGAATGACCTTTGTCTGATTCAGTAAAATTGCATTCAGTGAGATGAGAAAAGTTATGCATTCAAAATATTTCCTGAAAAGAGATTAAACCAGACTTATTAATTTTCTTTGTTCCTGGGCTATTGAAGTGGCTTTTAACTCCTAGTGATTCGTGTTTATTTTTTCAATATGTATTTGCATTTTGCAAATAAGTTGCAAAAATATTTATAGATTTATGACCATCTTTGAAACTACCTCTTGTGAAAAAGGGCAAAAAATTCCTCTAAGCCTGGTACAAATGAAAGAAAAATTCCAGCAGAAGAAACTAAACACTAACACCTGTACAAGATTGCAGGCTGTTTTTTTAACCTGAAATGGAGGAATGGAGCTGGAGAAGGAGCTTAAGATTGCAAAGCTTTTTTGCTTTTTTTTTTTTTTTTTTTTTTTTTTTTTTTTTTTTTTTAATATCTGAGATAACTTNNNNCTGGTTATAGCAATAGAAAATACTTTTAAAGAATCTTTTTGACTTGCTTCACCGAACTCACTGAATTTCTCATTAGCATTTTCTAAATTACATAGACTAAGACAATTTATAATAGGAAGTGGATATTTAAAATAAATGTGCCCTGTTCTTCGTCTTTACAAATGTGTCCTGCTGTGCTGGGGAGTTTGCTCTGTTCCAGCTTCATGGAACATAAGCAACAAACTGTCTCCATTCATTTACCTTTTATCTCAAAGCTACAGCATGTGACAGAATCTTGTTATGTGACCTGCAGCAACATAGTTGAGGCTAGATTTTCAAGTGCTCACACCCTATGTTCCACTAGAGTCTTTTATACCCTTTCAAAAAAAGCATAAGAGTTTTATCTATGAATAACCCACTGATATGTGTATGATGGAAAGTTGTCTTTTCAGGAAAAACTACAAGAAAATTACTTGAAAAAAAATATGGGGGGCTCTGAGAAGTTTCAGCTGGAGGGAAAGATTTGCAACAAAAGTGTAGCTCTTTTTGGATTTGTACACATTCCCCATGGACTCATTAGTGTCAGCTGAAGAGATCACTGGATAGGTTATATCTCCTGCAGCCCAAATTTTTTGCTTGTTTGTGTTTTGGAGGATGGAAAGTTGCACCACAGGAGTTTATGAACCTTGATTTATACTGGCAGATAATACTTCACCTCAGGTCATGGCCTATCAAAAGTGAAGGTGAAAGGAATGAATTATTTTCTCCAGGATTTTCCACAACTTCCTTTTGAAGAAAAAAATCATTCCCTTACTTCAAATTTTTGTGGGGGAAATATAAATAATTAAAATACATAGTGATCTGAGCTGGAAATAAAAATATTCTTGGTAGACTATGAAACACTGTGTTGCTGCGTGCTGTTGAAAACCACAACCATAATTTCTACATTCCTACAGAAAATGTGGAACTATTTAGGCAGTTCAAGTAGAGAAATGCCTCCCTACCTCCCTATTGCTTGTTGTTCTTCCCACCTGCCTGTGCACAATTCCTTCATTTTCCATATACTTGGATTGTGTACTCAGCTTGTAGGGACACAGAGCTTACAGGGCACATAGAACTGCAGATGATTGCTCTGTGGCTGTGGTCACTATAGACTACACTAATTAGAAAGGCATAAAATAATTTAGCAAGCTGTGAAATGTGTACAGCCAAACATATCTGTCTCAATGGCATACTACAAAAATTAATTCATTTATTCTGTTCGATGTGTTAAGAACTGCTCAGATAGGAGGTGCTACATAAGACCTAAGAATTAGCTATCTATTATTTATTAGCCATGTTACCTCAGTTAATTATATGTGGAGAGAAAACAGATAATGAAAGCCTGATTTTTTTTATTTTTTTTTTTTTTTTTAAGTTTAGCATTACTCAGTTTGCACTCTAGGCAGTTTTTGCAGATTCTCTGGATTTATTTGTAAGCACGAAGAAGTTGTCACATAGAAACAGATCAATGGACTAGCTGGAACAAGTAGCTGTCTTTTAAGTTTTCAGTACAGCTGCTTCAGAAGAAGCAAAATTATTGCAGTGAATCTGATTGTGTGGTGTAAGATGTTGCAGGACAATTTTGCCTAACCTCAGCAGGTCATGTTATTCCTTCAAAATAGATTGCATAACTCTTATAGTTGTACCACTGTTATTTGTGTTTATGGCACAATCCAGGTCTATTCTTAAATCTACAAAGCTACCCAGTGGTATTGACACACCATCCTCCTGTAGCAACGAATGACAATGGTGAGTTATCCAGTTTTCACTTGAACATATTATTCTTCAAGCATTTTTTTAAACAGGATATGCTTTTGAATTGAATTGCCTCCTCTCCCTGAATTTGTTTTGTTTACTTTCAGGGAAAATGAAAAAAGGAGAATCTCAGTGTGTCTTTTATGCACATTCTTCTGTAAGATTCTCCTGACTGGAAGTTCACTAAGTTTCCACCACACATCTCTGCTAAACATCAGAAACTCAGCAGCAGGGAGTTCCTTTTGATCCTGAATTCAACTTTCTAATTGCCCTGAACCACTGCACTATGGAACATCTGATGGAGACAAACTCACCAGAGGAATGGATTTGCAATGCCAAACTCATTTTATCTCAGCCAGATGTGATGTTTGGTCTCCTGGGCTGCAGCTTGAATGCATTATCTTGGTCTTAAGAGAAGCCAATGTTTTATATCTCCATGGAATATTCTTCACAGCCATCTTTTTAATATGGTCTGAATTTTCTCACAGCACTCCTTGCTGTTGACTTTGCTAAAGCTTGTGCCTAGATGCTTTTTGGCAAGCCCATTAAATTTGTCCTTTAAGTGACTTCCTGTGTATTTCCTGGTTAGCATCCTTTCTGTCCCAGAGAGGCTGGCACATGCTCAGCCTCATGTTCCTCCCTAGCCCCTGCCACTACATCTTTTACTCCCCATACTCCCTTAAATGAGACAGACAGAGAGGCCACTGCTACAGTTCATCTTTCTGAGGATGTATTACTTGAGTGTGTCATCAAGGGAGGTCATTTAACAGCATAACACAGCAATACATTATCCGAGGAATAGTATTTTCATGATGTATTGCTGGTGTTCATAGGAGAAATGCAAAATGGCAGAAAGACTGTACATGCTGTGATCCTTATGAATGCAAGCTAGCAAGACCATGTCTTCAGCCAACTGAAATCTGGGAATTTCAGGAGGTTTTTTCAAGAATAATGGAGGGCTATTTTCTGGATTTCTCTATACACCCGTATAGACACATTCCCTTTTGTACCGTCTCCCTGTCCTGTCCTGATCATGCGTTATATTTTTCATTAAAATTATTCCAGAATCTTGGTTCTGCCTACTAAAAGCCTTATGTTCGTGGAATTGAACTAATTCCTTCAGCAACACACAATGAAGACTCAAACAAGCCAAGGAACCAACTCCACCGATAATTGCACAGCTCTTTGCATCCTGAAAAGGATGATGTGCAAGATCAGTTTTAGATTGTCTTTCTTTCCTGTAAAGCCTGGATTGTTGTTTTCAGAGGAACAATGGGGATTGTGTCTCTCTGAGGCAGAGACTTCACTTGTCCATCATTCTCCCTCTGTCATCTCCCCATGGATGCCTTTCCTTTTGTCTGTCCTTCCTAGTCCCATGACAGACAGAGCACCATTCCCACCATCAGCATAACTACCCCACTGAACTCCCTCTTCTGAAATAGCTGAGGTGGCTCTACACAACTGCCTGGAAAATGAGAGATCAATCACTCCAGGCATCATCTCTGTGTTTACATGCTTACATGAAGAAAGAGTAGAGTGATTCCTGTAACTGCAAATCAGGTCTCTGGACTTATGCCAGTGTAATTCATGCTTGAAGGAAAAGAACAAAATAAATAAGAACAAATTTTTTTCAGGGTTGACTCCTAATACACAGAGTTTTTCAAATTTTCTTCATTAAATGAATCTGGAGCTTGGCTGTGGAATATCTTCTTCTTCTACTGCTACATAAAAGGTCTCTATTTTCTTTACGTAGTTTTGGCAACCAGACTGCCACAGCAAGACCCTTGCTTAGCACAAAATAACACTTCATATGAAACAGGAGGTATGAATCACTGCATTATAAGAATAGCTTCTTCGCCAAAAGCTCCACAGTAAGTAGGTTTTCTTGAAGTCAGATTGTAAAGCAAGAGGAAAAGACACTCTGACTTACAGAGTGGAACCAAAATCAGCCTTATATTTCTAGCAATATTTAAAGCTAGCATTATCTGATTATTCCTTACTGCTGTCCTGAAATTTATCAGAAATAATCTTGTCGTCACTTTGCCCTTACAATGGCTGTTTTGAGTTACCTTTACACAGTGTAAATCCAGCATATGGCCTCTGAAGTCAGTGCAAGTACACTGAAGCAAAATGAGAGGACGGTAAGAACTAGACCTTCTATTTGTTCACTCAACATAATTTTAGAAAGATTCCCATGATTCAAAATATTCTGTCTCATTTATGCATAGATATCTTTTCAAAGCTTATTACAGGATAACTGTTGAATCTGTTTAACCAGCTTCCATAGCATCAGGAGGTACACTTTGATGTACTTCTTTGATGTTCAAGAAGAAGAGCTTTACCATTTTATGAGACATCATGACTGGACTTCAACAAGCTTTGTATTCATGCAAAATCCCTCAGCTGACATCCTTGCAATTTTGCACCTTTACTGCACATGGAAAAAAAAAAGTTACTTTTATGGTGCATGCACAAACAGGTGTGAAGGTTAATTGTAGACATACAAACACAGTACAAAACAGCCTAATATTTCAAGTGCTCTGTCTCTGCCTTTGCACTTGTGCAAAGCTCAGAACGTCATCTTCCAGTGCCTGTTAAATCAACTCCTGTGCTGATGTATATTGGTCTTACTCTATTGACTTCAATGGGACTATGCCAATATACACTGGCAGAGAGTCCTCCATCATGTCTAGGTCTATAATTAATTCCAACTATTGCTTTTTCACTCTCATATATTACTTTTCCAGAGCTTAAGGTCAATAGAACACCCTCTTTTTAATACATTACACACAATAATAAATAAGCCAATGAGATAATAGTACTTCCAGAGCACTGAGCAGAGATTATAATAAACTAGCAGATTATGAAGATGCTTGAATCCATCATTTTAGATGCTAGCAAAACAAGTTCAAAAGATGAGTATATTTAATGCAGTTAAAGTATTCTGCGATCATGAATCACCAAGTTTAAATATTACAGCTCGAAATGCCTTTTAGCCTGTTCCCAGGAAATATTCATCGTGTTCTAACTGCACTTTTTTATTTCTTATGGGATGGATTAGTCCTTAGAAAATATTTCTCCATTCTAATTATGGGTAGCCATCTAAAAACAAATAGCATCAGAAAAATGCTGGTGATCTGTTAACAACTTCCTCTTAGAAGGTTACATTTGTTCAAAGACAGATCTGTTTATCTAGTATTCTCCTTTAAACTGGCAGAGAAAAACTGATTGTGAACAAATTGTGGCTGGTAAAGTTTTGAGTAGGATCACCACTAACATTTCCCTGAGAGAGACTGTCATGCTAAGGCACTAG
This sequence comes from Rhadina sibilatrix, assembly GCA_013400275.1. Lineage (NCBI taxonomy): Eukaryota > Metazoa > Chordata > Aves > Passeriformes > Phylloscopidae > Rhadina > Rhadina sibilatrix. The sequence goes on along the minus strand of VWYO01021123.1, from coordinate 8,454 downwards.
GCTGAATTTGGGTGGGAGGGATGCTGAATCTTCAGAACCAGAGAATGTGGTCTGCTCCCCTCTCACCCTGGGAAACCTCTGAATTTCATTGTCAAAGGAAGGTCAGTCGCCTTGCCATATCAGAATTCTCCTTTAAAAAAGAAGAACAAACATATGGGAGGGTATTTCCAGGTGGGTTACCCAACAAACACAAGCATTTGCTCCCTTGAAGCTCTACTCAGCTGTTGTGGACTTCAGAGCTCCTCAGAAACACTGGGCAGGAGTAAACAGAGATATTAGTCAGACTTTGAATTTGTTTTTTCCCCCCAAAATGCCATTAGTGACCATCATAATTCAAGCAAGTACATCTGTATTTTTGATTTATTTATACTTAACATGATATCGCATTACTTGTCAAGAGGGCAACATAATACTTCATCGTAAATGGATCTGCAAGAAAAATGTTTTTACAATGTCATGAATTGTTGATGGCTTCCTCTGTCAAAGCTGACATCTGGAAGTTTAATATAGCAGTATGTTGCCAACAGCATTTACACTCCATAATGACCTTTTTTCAATTTGAAAAGCAGTAGGCTATATTAAGATTAGCTACATCTGGTGCCCAAGGGGAAAAAAATCCTAATTTGAAGAAAAAAGCAATGAATTTAAGGTGTCTGTTTGCCTGTGCAAAGAGCCTGCTCTATTTTCTTTTGAAATTTTTGCGTGATGTTGTGTTACTTGGCAACTCGGGCAAAAAGATGGAAGAAGATATTTGGCCAAACATGACCAAACACTGGTGATATCAATGCAATAGCACATGCAATACAATGCCATACAATACAATATACAATTCTGCACTGGATTGGGTAGATTGCATGTACTCTGTGAATTAACATTGCAATTTCTGAGTTAAGCAAAATCTAATTGTTCTTCCTGGCTATGTGAGTAGGTACAGCGTAAAGAGAATCAATGTGGAAGAAGCAGATTTTCTCAGCTGTTACTGAGGAAAATCAGTTTCTAAAAGCAATATATTGAACTGGCTGACAGCATCCAGCCAGGTAGCCAGCCCCTGGCTGTAGGTATTCACCTGATTAAATATACCTGCCTAGAGCAGAGATATCTATACTTGAGTAGCTTCTGGTTTCCTTTACAATCAGACAAGATCTAGTCAACTTGTTTACTGTGTTCAACTCCCCTCATCTTAAGGAACAGTAAAAAAATTCTTCACATGACAGAGGAGAATTGTTACCCAAACTTCTACATATGTTTACCAGCTATAGAAACCTGTGTTGGTTTAATAGTTGCTGGACCCAATGTTGATTTTTTTTTTTTTTTCCTCTTGCAGTTGTTGGCCCTGTTTTCAGAATTCAGAAGAAAATTAAAACTTTATCCCAGCTGAAGCCAGGACAAGAAGTGTTCAGAGCTGCAGAGTTTTTACACAGTTTAGTGTAGAATTGAACTCCCATCTCTCTAAAGCCTAATTCAGAGCCCGTCAACAAGGCTGGCTCACCAGACAGCTCAGGGGAGGGAAGATTCATCAGCTTGCTGAAGGGTTGGATACTGAACATAGCAGGATGAAATATCCTGGCACAGCAAATGGATATTCTGGGGTTTTCAATGGCTTCTAAATAGTTTTGTGTATCCACTTGAATTTTACTTTTAAGAAAATGAGGCAAAAGAAATGTTCTCTCTTTCTGACATTTTTCTCTTTCTCCTAAAATATGTTTGAAAAACGAAAAAGATTTTTGACAGCAACTATACATCCATCCTAGTTTGTCTTAAAAGATCACTTCTTCCCTGAACCATGAGAATTAAATGCATAAGCCTTTTCATAGCAAGATATGCTGGAGATTAAAGAAATAACTATCTTTCATAATTCACGTATAGCAGGAGTGAAAAATAATCTGTTATTATCTATGGCAAAGAAAGTAATTTTTATCCAGACATGAATACTTAATCATTAGACCAAGTGATGTTGCCCATATTAATACAGACAAAATAAATCAGCCTTCAATTCTACTTCAGCCCTTAAAATAAAAGGAAGATAAATCATCTGTTTGCCATCATAAAAAAGATCTTTTACAGAATGAGCTTGCAGTGACTCTCCCCCAAAATTAGAAAGGAGGATTAGTTTGATTCAGATAGGAAAAATTAATTATACAAGATTTGCTGATACCTGCTGGTGCCAGAGCAACATGATAGAAGGACAATTTGTTGGGTTTGGGGACATAGATAGGCTTGACTTTATTTTTTGTCTTTTATTCTTTTCAAAACAAAATGTCCTGGAGCAGAGTGACAAAACATTATTTTCTGAGGTCTCCAAGTCCTCATCACTCAGTACTGTGGTTCACATGGTAGCTCATCAGCATCAATGAAAGTAAAGGGCTTCTAGTAGTCTTAAAGTCAAACCTAAACAAAAGATACCTTACCCTGGCAATCAGTGATAAATGTATAGGTCACCTCCTTCACCAGCAGAATGCCTGGGTGAGGGGATGGATTCAGCAGCCATGCAGGAGATGAATATGAATGTGTTTGCTTGTGGGTTTTTTAACCAAAATTTATGTTCGTATTATTCCACCTCACTGATAGAGGGGATCAGGAATTCACTGGAAAGGGGATTTCATAGAATTGTTTTGCTTTGCTTCTCTTGTGAGTCACACATCAGGAATATTAATGTCTTGAAAATGCTGTTCTTTAAATGCTTGTGTAACCAAAAGAAATCATAACTTGGTACCTACTGTTCATGCATCCATGTAGTCAAAAAGTTTTAATATATATTATTGATGTATTTGTTTTCAAATTTGGACTTTTGGCTGGAGACAGATTGCAGGCTTGCCAAATATGTCAAAGAGACTGAGAGCCACCAGGGGTGCTTTAGTTGTTTTCATACACAGAGTGACCAGATACAATATGTTGTTTTTCCTCTGTGTTCTTTGCCAGGCATAGTCCAATCAGACTGAAGATTATAACACAAGCCATCAGTGAATCTCAAATGTGGCATTTCAACCACATCTGGCACTTATAATTTTCAGCAAACTGATCCTGCTATACCAGTACAAGGTTTGGCTACAGATCATGGTTCCACACTGACGTGCACACAGAGGTGTGTGTGAAACTCAAATACATCACATGTCCTGTCCAACCTTTATTAAAAAATAAATATATAAAGCTAACTTTATGGGAGGAGATTGAGAGATTTCTAGGAAGGGAATAGACCTACCACATTTATAGTGAAGGCTGTAGTGTAATTTTTACAGAAGTAACAACCTCAGTGTAGAACTTCCTCCAGTTATTTTAGTGTATCTTGATCACGATGAAGACAGATGAAAAGTCGCGAGAATGGGAAATATTTAATGCATGTCCACTCACTGCTCTGCTGAGGGTCACAGATAAGATACTGCTAAATTTGTACCTGCCTTTGTGGAACCATTTTTATCTGTGTTCATAAAGTACCTGCAACAGTGCTTCCTTGTAATGGAGTGGTTCTTCTTAATAAACAAGATTCTGACAGGATAAGGCAATTCTGAGAAAACAGAGACAGCCTAGTGATGAGGGTTTCAGGCTGGACAAGAGGAAATATTTCTCTTGAATACATGCCATGGATAGAAAGCCAATAGATTAATAAAACAAGATAATAGTGAAGATGAATTCTAAAAAACATTCTTAGTTGATGCAAAAATGTCAATTTATGAGAGCAAACTGCCAAAATATCAGAAAAATTGTAATGACTTTCATCAGGTAAACATTGTCATGTGGATAATATACAAAGTGAACACGTTTGTGTATGTATATGAAATCAGTCATACCATTTTATGTATTTTATACTTACACTACTTAAAATTAACGTTTCCGCAGTATTTTGATAATGTGCAACAAAATAAAGGGTTCACAGAGCACAATGAAGAAAAGTTTTTTAAGATAATCTACAACTTTAAACATATTTATAGTAGTAAAAATCCAAATATAGCCTATAAGCGTGCAAAAATAAGAGTGAAGAACTTAATCCATAAAGGTTATTTTTTTCTTGCAGTATCTAAACTAAGCTTGCAATGCCTACATGTACTTGAAAAGAAAGACATGTCACTAGAAAAGAGAGAAGGAACACTAAAGAGAAATAGCTAGCCAAAGAAGAGTTCATACCACAAATAATTTTGTTATTAAACCTCAAAACATTTGGACCTTAATTTCATTAATGGAAAGGTTCATAATCAAGGGACCAAGGGGGCATTTTGAAGACCTGCTGCTGCTGAAAGAGAAATCTGGTACAATTTAACTTCACAGAATTCCTTCTCAGTTATTTTTAAAAGATTAGTTAGAAACACTCCCATTACAGTCTTTGGGGAATTTTAGCAGAGTGGAACCAAAGACCTGCTTTAAGCAATTCACTAACTTCAGAAGAGCTCAGCAGATAACAAGGACTCAGGGGTTTGACCTTTGCTCTGTAAGAAAAGGAAGAATATTTGGGATCAACTTGCCTGCTTAGCAAAAATGTGCCTGGGACACTTACTCATCAGGAAAGGAAAAAAGAGTGTGACCTCTGCCCAAATACGAATTAATGTTTTGTGTTTCCTTAAACTATTCTTCAACTTTGTTAAAAAATGTGTATATTTATAATATTTATTACAATGTAACATTTATATGTGGATACTGTCCTCACAGTCCTTTCTCACCCTTCAACTCCTACATCTCTGTTTCAGGAGTACATTTATTTTTTATCACTCTAAACACAAAATTTGACTTCTAGATCCAAAGAGAATTTTACTTTCTAGCTCTCAACAAAACTGTAAGTGTTAAACCTTGTTCTGCCTTTGAAAAAAACCTGTGGTTTTTTGTGTTGTTTTTGGTTTGTTTTTTTTTTGTTTTGTTCCTTTTTTTTTTTTTTTTTTCTTTTTTTTTTTTTTTGTCTTATGTATTTGTGAGGAAGTTGTGCATCTGTAAGAAAATAGGAGAATAACTGAAAAAGAAACTTGATCCCACTAGAGGCTAGTTAATTTATAAAAACATTGATATCTTCGTGAGGGTCTTTTTTTGTTTGTTTCTTTAATTGTAACTTCTGATTTACAAAATATGTGGTGATTTTTGGTTTGTTTTCTTTGGGGTGGGGGTTGATTTGGTTCTTCAGTTGGTTTTGTTCTTCTTGTCTATTGTCTAGTTTTTTTACTTGTGGTGGTGCCATGTGATAGGTGCTCTTTTTTTGTTATTGCCCTTCTTCCAGAGATGGTAATTCAATTCACACACTGGAATGGAATGGAAAATAGAATAGAACAGAACAGAATAGAATAGAATAAAATAGAATAGAATAGATCAATTTCAGTTGGAAGGGATTTACAAGGTCTACTTAGTCCAACTGTCTGACCCCTTTAGGGCATCATTATGACTAAGTTAAAGTATATTATTAAGGGCATTGTCTAAATGTCTCTTGAACACTGATGGACACAAGGCATCAACCATTTCTCTAGGAAGCCTTTTCCAGTCATTCAGGGGGTTTGAAACCAAGTATTCCAATTACTTCATCTATATCCTTTAACTTTGCCCTAAACTGAAGAAATCATGGAAATTTACAACAGGAAAAGGAAACTGTGACATAAAACCATCTTTGAAGATCCCATGAGAGGCATATATCACTTGTATATCATGAGTGTGAAACACTCAGTAGGTTCTCCCAGACAGAGAGTGCCACTCTGATGTCACAATTTCAAAGACCCAGGAATACCCTAAAAATAAGAAACAGCCTCTTCACACGATCTCCTCAGGTGTTTGTTCAATAGCAAAAGGCTTTTAGTGGATTAAACAGAAGGAAAAGAAGGCTTGTTTCCCTGACTGGGTAGAGATGGAAAAGGAAGAGGCAGAGCCCTCTGAGGAAAGCTGCTGTGCCATGAGCCTTCCTGTTGCTGATCCAGGCTTGAAGAACCCCTGCTCCAGACAATACACGAATTACTAGAGTCTTACAGTGTAACTTCAAATGCCCCAAACTCTAAGGGCATTGCAAAGTGTAAGTTAAGGAAGATTGTGGGGAGTGGAGGGAGCAGGGGAGTGTTTCTGGCTTTATACCAAAGTTTAGGAAAGTTGCTGTAGAATCTTAAAATAGAGGGGGAAATAAGGTGGAATAAAATCATTCTTCCCACATTTTCATCCATTCCTAGCTCAAGAGAGAAATAAAACTACTGAGCCTCCAAGATCAGAGAGAACTCTATTAAACATCCCTGGCAAACTCACTGTCCTGGTGGTTATGTCTCTAGGAATATATCCAGAAGAAAAATGGCCTTGCATGTGCATCCTGTGAAACCAAATGTCACAGTGAAACCTTGGATCAGTACATTTTTCAGGTACTACTGAAATTGTTACCAGCTAAGGAAATCTGACTGTCTGCAAGTCTGCTAGGGTCTATGCTGCTGTTCTTTGCAGGGATCATGCTGACATCCCTTCCAAAGTTTGCTGAGAAAGCAGATGAAATCTTTGTCACAAACCACAACACCTGCCATAACTCCCTGTCTAAAATTAAAATCTGAACCTTATGTCTCATCTTTTACTTCTCTTTTGTTTTATACATCAGGAGATGACATCAGTAATTCAGACTATTCAATTGTTTTACTGGAGCTTGCCAAAAATCTGGCTTCTCACATCTTTTCTAAAAAGAAATAACTCTCAGAGATTTTGGTGAAGCAAACAGGCTGGAGTCTCAGGCACATGGCATTGCACATTACATAGTGGCAAGGAGAAGAAAGGAGAGGATAAATAGGCAGGAAAGGCTTTTGTGAATAATAAAGAGTGAGATGGATAACTGATCTCGTACAGATCCAGAGGAAGAAATCATGTTATTTGCATGAAAGAAAAAAAAAAAAAAAAAAGAAAAAAAAAAAAAGAAAAAGAAGAAAAAAA
>VWYO01021113.1:39576-50404 GCA_013400275.1 Rhadina sibilatrix | reverse complement strand
CCTCACCCCCAGAGCCCCCCAGCACGTCGCCGGCCGCCTGGACCCCGCAGCTCCCTGGGATGAGTTCCTGCTGCCCCCCAACCCTCCGGGAGCCGGCCAGGCTGCTCGGAACCCTCTGGGAGGCCCGGGGGGTTCCGAGGACGGCGGGCAGGTGCTGCTGACGGGGCTCCACGCCTGCGGCGACCTCAGCTCGGCCCTGCTGCGCCACTTCTGCCGCAGCCCCGCCGTGGCCGCCGTGGCTTTGGCCGGCTGCTGCTACATGAAGCTCTCGACCGGCCCGCAGCCCAGCCCCGGCTGCCCCCTGGGCTACCCGCTGAGCGCTTGGGTGGCCGCTTTGCCGGGCCACCAGCTGTCCTACCGGGCACGGGAGGCGGCGTGCCACGCGCTGGAGGAGTTCGAGGGGCGGCTGCGAGGGGGCGGCCCCCGGCTGCGCGCCCACTGCTACCGCGCGGCGCTGGAGAGCCTGATCCGCGCCGCCGACCCCGCCAAGAGGCACCTGGGGCTGCAGCCCGGCAGGAAGGCGCACGCCCTCAGCTTCCCGCAGTGAGTTTGGGCAGGGGGAGACCCCCTCCCCGCGTTCTGCACCCTCCCCTCGGTGAGGTTGGGGTGGTGGGACGACTTTTTGGGGTATTAGCTGGATCTCCCCATAGTTTGGGGAGGGAGCATCCCTTTTCTGGAACTCTCCTTGTGAGTTTGTGGAGCGGTGAGACCCTTCTGTGTCCCCTCCTTGCGCCACAGTGAGTCCCAGGACTCCCTTCTGGGACTCTCCTTATGAGTTTAGGGATGGAGAATCCTTTTTCTCGAACTCTCCTTTTGAGTTTGAGGAGTGGTGAGACCCTTCTGTGTCCCCTCCTGGCCCCGCAGTGAGTGCCAGGACTCCCTTCTGGGACCCTCCTCCTGAGTCTGGGGATGGGGGAGCCCTGCCTGGCGCTCCCCTGCCCCCCTTTCCATGACAGATACGCCCACCTGGGGCTGCCCCTTGCCGGGCTGGACCCGGCGGGGGTCCCGCTGGACTCGGAGGCCGTGGGGGCCATGCTGGAGCAGCAGCACAAGGTGGTGGCCTTCTGCACCCTGGGGCAGCTCCTGGCTCCTGCCGTGGAGACCCTCATCCTGCTCGACCGCCTGCTCTACCTGCGGGAGCAAGGTGGGCACTGCCAGGGCCATCATCCTCCCTTTCCTCTGTTTCACCACCTCTCCTCTTTCCTCTCCTGACTCTCCTTTGCCTTTTACCCAGGTTTCCACTGCGCCCTCGTGCCCCTCTTCAACCCCCGGTTCTCCCCACGGAACCTGGTGCTGGTGGCCTCACGGAGCCCGCTGGCCACGGCGCTGGCTGGGCTGGGCGAGGACGGGGACAGCAGCCAGGATGAGGATCTGGGGGAAGCAGAGGCAGAGCCCCCACAGCCCTGAGCACAGAGCACAATAAACCCGGGATTTGTACGATCCGGGGCTGGGCGTGAGCTGCACCAAAAAAGCTGCAAACACAGGAGATCCAGGGGGGTGTGTAGCCACAGTTCGTGCTTGCCATGTTTTGGTTTGGGGAACTGGTGTTCCCAGGACAGAACTGGTAAGCAAGGGCACACTGTTTGTAAACTAAAGATGTTTTTCCACACACTTTCCCAGAGGAGGGACTTTGCGTGATGGTCTCATCAAGTGACCAACGGTCAAAAGGGTCTCCACCTCTGACATGGGTGGGTGCTTTGTGAAAAAGTATAAAATAAGCTTGCAAAATAAACCACTTGGCCCCTCCGGACAGGGGTCCAAGCAGCCTTCTGAACAGACTTGAGTCTCCTCATTGGTGTCCCACAGCGACAGGGGTGTTTATTAGCGGGCTGCCCCAGTTAATACCAGTAGGATTTCTTGGCCCGGCGCGTCTCCACGATCCCCATGGCGTCCATCACCTCCTCCTCGAAGGTCTTCAGCGACGGCCGGTACGTCTTGGCCAGCGCCTCCTCCTCCGACGTGTCCTTGGGGCCGTCTGCGCGGGCGAGGGGGACAGCGCTGACCCCCTGTGCGTGCGTCCCCTCCCCAAACCCCCTCTGTCCCCCTCACTCACCGACCCACTGCTCGGGGACGACGCCGTCGGGGCGCGGCTGCGGGGGCACGGGCAGGATGCGGCCGCTGCGCAGGGAGACGCGGACGCGCTCGCCCTCCTCTGTGTAGCGCCACTCCACCTCCGTGGGCTTCCTGGGGGGGCACAGGGGTGGGGTGAGGGCGGGGATCCATCACACCTGCGCTCCAGGTGTGTCCTCGGGTCCCCCAAAGCAGATGTTCTGCAGCCACGGTTCGTGCCCCCTGCGCGTTTGGTGTTTTAGGGAAGTTCTTTTCGCAGAGGATCTCGTGGTAAACGAGGTCGTGTTGTTGTGAGGTGATATGTTTTTCTACGTTCTTTCCCGGAGGAGGGGATTGTTTGATGGACCTTTGGTGTGGCCAATAGGTCCGAGAGTCCCACCTCTAAGGTGGGTGCATTGTAGAAAGGTATAAAACAGGTTTTATTCTCAAAAGAAAAGAGAATCCCTCGCTCTTCACAGCACGACTCCAACTGACTCCTTCCCAGTTAACTCTTGATCACACCCATGGCTGTCAGGGCAAGGCTGTTCCCACTCTAGGATAATTAACACAGCTGCAACAGTGAGGGGGCAGCCTTGGGGGTCTCTCAGCGTCCCCCCCCAGCCCGTTTTACCGGTCCTCAGGGTCCACCAGGCAGATCTGGCTGAGCAGCAGAGGAGCCTCGCTGGTGATGTAGGTGCCGGAGTACTTGGCCGTGCGGTTGACGTAGCGATAGTGCTGCGAGGGCACGGGGTGGGGGGGTCACAGACAGCCTGAGGCCTCCCCCCCAGAGCCTCCCCACAGCCCCGCTCCCTGCTCCAGCCTCACCGTGTTCAGTCCTTCCACCACCACCCAGTTGCGGGCTTGCACCACCTGGGTGACCAGCCCCTGCTTCCCTGCGTCCTTCCCGGCCAGCACCTGCACCTGCGGCGGGAGAGAGGGGCAGAGGTGGGACCCACCCCCCAATTCCCAGCCCAGCTGCCAGCCAGGAGGGAACCAGGGGAAGGGGGAGCCTCACCGTGTCACCCTTAAACACCTTCCAGTCGTCCTTGGCCACGGGTTCCACGAAGACTTTGCGGCGGCGCTGCCCCGGGGGGTTGCGGAGCCGGGCGGCCACCGAGTCCGGGGGCCACAGGCCGTGCCGGTAGCCCGGGGGCAGCCGCGGCCGTGCCGCGCTCAGCAGGGCCGAGAGCCGCATGGGGGACTGGGGGAGTCAGGGGAGGGCACTGAGCCTCCTGGGGACACTCGCCAGGGTCGTGTGGGGTCCGGGGCTGGGCGAGATGCAGGGGTCCCTGCAGAACCCACCCGCCACCGAATGGGAGTCACCTGCACCCAGCCTGAAAGAGCAACCCGTGAAGGGGATGGCAGGGTCTGGCAGAGCAGCGCCCCACAAAAGGGACCCAGGGGTCCCACAGACTCTCACCCCCACTCCCCCGAAGGGGTCCCAGTCCCCAACAGACCCCCAAAGGGGGTCCAGGTACTGGCAGAGCCACTCATGAAGGGACCCAGGGGTCCCACAGACCCTCACCACCACTCCCCCAAAGGGGGTCCAGGTAATGGCAGAGCCACTCATGAAGGGACCCAGGGGTCCCACAGACCCTCACCCCCACTCCCCCAGAGGGGATCCAGGTACTGGCAGAGCCATCCCTCACCCGTGAAGGGACCCAGGGGTCCCACCCATGGGCACTACCCATGCAAAAGGCACCAGGTGTCCTGCAAAGCACCCCTCCAGTCCCAAAGAGGACCTGTAGAGCCCCTCCACTCCCCGAAGAGAACCAAGGAGTCACACGGACATCTCTCCCCAGAGGGCAACACGGGCGTCCACAGACGGGGAGAGCACCCCACCGAAGAGGCCCCAAGGGGTCCCACAGACCCCATTCCCCCAAAGGGCCCACGGACACCGGCAGAGCCTCCTCCACCCCCGAAGGACCCCATGGATATTGCGAACTCCCCCCTCACCCCTAAAGGGAACCCCCAGANGCCGTGGCGCGCGGCCCCGCCTGGGAGCGCTGCGGAGGCCGCGGGGAGGGGGCGGTGCCCGGCGCGGGGCACGCCGGGAGCCGCGGTCCTGGCGCGGGGCACGCCGGGAGCCGTAGTCCCGCCGCCCCCGGTGTCCCTCGCCCCTCCGTTCCCCCGGCCCCGCGGCCGCCGGGAGCTGTAGTCCCGGCCACGGCTCCATTTTCTGCTGCTGCCCTCCCCGTCCCTCAGGCACGGGTGAATTGCCCCGGTTTGGCCTCTGGTGGCTGTGTGTGTGTGTGGAACAGGGTGCCCAGAGAACGGTCGCGGCCCCGAGCCTCCCACAGCTCAAGGAGCGTCTGGGCAAGGCCCTCAGGCACAGGAGGCGATTTTGGGGTGTTCTGGACAGGGCCCCGAGCTGGACTCAATGATCCTGACAGGTCCCTCCCTTTCCTGCCCAGGGTATCCCACTATTCCAGCAGAGAGGCTGAGTGCTTGGACAACACTCCAGCACCGGGGCATTTTGGGCTGTCCTGTGCTTGATGATCCCTGTGGGTCCCTTCCAGCTCAGGATATCCCCATGATTTCACGATCCTAAAGGTCAAGGAGTGCTCAGACAAAGCTCCTGGCTGCTGGGATTTTGAGGTGTCCCGTGCAGGGCCAGGAGTAAGACTCGATCCTTCCGTGTGTCCCTTCCAGCCCAGGGCATTCCATGATTCTGTAATTCCTATTTTAAAACCTTCCCTTGGCTCCTTCCCTCTCCCCCTGGTCCATGTGCTCGTTCCTCCCATCCCAGAGCTGCCAGGGAGGGCTCGGGCAGCCCAAAGGGTCCCAAACCCACCCCTGCAGGAGGGGTCCAGCAGCCAAACCCAGGGCCCACAAGCGCTTTAAAAAGGCAAGATTCGCTTTTATTTCAAATCAACTGCTCAGCCCCGAGGGATCACTAATACAAAGCGTGCGCCCACGGCAGGGCAGGCACGGAGCACTCGGGGTCAGTACCGGGCTTGCTCCTCTGCATTCCTCTCTTTTTTTTTTTCTTTTTTTTTTTCCTTTTGAAAATTTAATTTTGGGGTTGGTTTCTCTCTGCTCCGGAGCTCCGGACGCGACGAGCCGGCGTGGGCCAACAACGGGGGGCAGCACCCAGGACCCGGCAGGGAAGGATCAGCTCGCCGGGGAAGAAGCCACTACAGGCTGTGGAGGCCAAGAAGAGAGCCAAGTTCTTGGTCAAAACCCTGTGGTTGGCAGCCAGGGATGCCCCCAAAGCCTGGAGGCTGTGGGGGACAGAGGGGGGGAAGGGGGTCACTGCGCCACCCTCACCTCTCCTTGTGGTCTCTGACCTCCTCCTTGCCTTCCTGCTTGGCCTCGTTGGTGTCTGGCGCCTCAGCGGCGTCACTGTTCTTCTCCCCTTGGCCCGGGTTGCCTTTGGGCTCCTCCTTGGGGGCCTCTTCGTTGTCCACCTTCTTGTCCCCTTCCTGCCCCTCCGCATCCTTGGGGCGTTTGGGGGAGTCCTGGGGGCCGGGGGAGCTCAGGTCAGCCCAGCCCCACCACACACACACCCCTCCAGCACCCTTCCCTCCCCCAGCAGAGCCCAGCCAGTACCTCCAAAGCATCCTCTGCTTTCCTCTTGCTCCCAGCTTTCTCGTTCTTCTCCTTGGACTGCTCGTCGATCACCAGCTTCCCCTCCTCGTCGCTGCTGCCCTCGGCGTTGCCCTTCTTGTCCCCATCTCCCTCCGGCTCCCGCTCGGCCGCCTCGGGGCAGCTCTTCTTCTGGCTGGGCTGTGGGATCAGGGGAGAGAGGAGGCGGTGGGTTTCACAGAGGGTTTCACAGGGGGAGGGAGGTGGGTGGGATGGTGGTGTAGCCCCCCTAGTGTTTGGTCTCCCCCTTGAAGCCCCCTCTGAGACTGCACCTTCGGTCTGACCCCACCTGCCCCTTGACTCTGACCTATGGCCCTGAGCCAGGTAACCCCAGCCCCCATCCCAAAAGAGATAAAAAGCCCCATCCCTCCATGTGCTTCCTCTTTGATCCCTGGGAATCCCTTCTTGGAATAAACCTTGGAATGCGCCCGAGGTAAGGAGCCTCTTTTGGATTTCTTCCCCCTGTCCTGAAGATCCCCTCGCCCAAACCTCCCCAAATCCTGAGCTAGCAGCTGACCAGGGTGGGGCAGAGGGAAGGGGAACACTTCAGGCTGGAGCTGCTGAACCCACCTGGTAACCAGAGGCTTTGACCGTGGGGTTGTTCTCGATCTCCCACAGGCCTTCGCTGAAGCCTTTCCGCTTGTTGGGTTTGCCGAACTTCTCCTTGCACTCCTCGTAAGGGAAGAGGTCTTTGGGCCCCAGGAATGCCCTGTGCCAGGGGAGGAGAACGGTGAGGGCTTGGGGAGCAAGGGGGTACTGCCTGTCATGTTTTGGTTTCTGTTGCCAGGGCTGAACTGCTAAACAAGGTCATGCTGTTTGTAAACCAAGATGTTTTTCCGCACGCTTCTCCCCAGAGGACGGGACTTTGCCTGTTTACCCTCGGTGTGACCAACGGCCAGAGGAGTCCCCCACCTCTGAGCTGGGTGCTTTGTGAAAAGGTATAAAATAGGCTTGGAAAATAAACCACCTGGCCCCTCCTGTCAGGGGTCCAAGCAGCCTTCTGAACCAGACTGGCATCTCCTCATTCAAGCCCCACAGCGACAGGGGCCTCCCCAAACTCTCTGGCCTGCTCAGCCCCAGCTCCCCCACTCACGTTTCGTGGGTCCCGAAGAAGAAGACTTGGTACTTGTTGGAGGAGGATTTGACTGCAGCTTCTGGCATCTCATCAATCTGTGGGACGCAAAAGGACAGGGTGAGAGGAGAAGGACAGAGACCCCTGGGGCTCCTCAGAGCCCAGGACGTCCCCCCAGCACCCCCTGCAGTGTCCTGGGCACAGCTCAGGAAAGGAAAAACGCGATTTTTCGGGAATTCACCCGCAGACAGCGCTGGCCAGAAGCGCTCAGCAGAACCAGTGGTTGTGCCAGCAGAACCCAGCAGAACCCAGCAGAAGGGGCTTCCCCTTCTCCCACCCCCTCCCCCTTTTAAGCTCTTGTCTAGACCAGCACAGACACACTCAGCAAATTCAGGCGCTGCCAGCGCTGCCACAGGCCAGGAATGGGCTGCCTGGGGAGGGGGGTGGGGGGTGGCACCGTCCTGCTGCTGGGACACCCCGGCCAAAACGGGGTCACCAGACAAGGGGACAGCCTGGCCAGGGCTGCGGGTGGAGCAGCAAGAAGCCCTTGTCCAGCCCCACAGGCAGGTGCTGCTCCGCCGAGCGTGAATAATCCCGAGGCGCCGAGCGGGAACGGAGCGAAAGCGACTCCGGCTGCTTTTTATAGCAGCTAAAAATAACCCCCCCTGCAGCCAGCAGCCATAAATTCCCTGAGAAAAACCTCCAAGGGAGGTGGAAGGAGCTGAAGGAGGATGTGGGTGGGGGTCTCGGGGCAGGGAGCACGTCAGCGGGGTGGAAGGTGTCGGCGCATGATGCTGGGTCCCATCCTCAGAGCTCTGCTGACTCATGGCACAACCTTTCCTAAATCACCGTGACCCACCCCCTGCCACAGCTCACCCAGCCTCAGTTTCCCCCAACCAGCAGGGCTGGAGTTTGTGACAGGGTGGACCTGGCCAAGAATTTCTTTTTCCCAGAGCTGGGAATGGAGGTGAGGCTTGCCCTGCGCTGAGGGGCAGTGCTGGCACAGCCCCAGGGGCACCAGGACGTGGTGGAGGGTCGGGGTGATGTCCCACCCCTGGGTGGGACGTGCCTTTGTGCCATCCCTGCCACCCAAACGTGCTTTTGGGGTGTTTCAGCATTGGTGAGGTGCTCCCACCCAGCACCCTGGGGCTCCTGGCACTATGGTGCCCCAAAGGTTCCTCCTCACAGGCACGGGGGACATTCCAGAGGCAGGGACAGTCCCCAGCAGAGCAAAGCTCAGTCTGGCCCTTGCAGGGACCCTGGCCCACGGCGGCAGCCGGGAGCAGCAGCTCCATCCCTGCATNTGCTCCTGCAGGTCACTCCTGGGACACCATAGTGCCAGGAGCCCCAGGGTGCTGGGTGGGAGCACCTCACCAATGCTGAAACACCCCAAAAGCACGTTTGGGTGGCAGGGATGGCACAAAGGCACGTCCCACCCAGGGGTGGGACATCACATCTCTGGTGGTGGCAAAGACCCCCAGAGACCCCAGGCAAGAACAGACCCAGACCCCCCCCTCACTGCCAGGTTGGGACAGGGACCCCTCGCAGTGCCAGGACCCTGATGGAGATCCCCCACTCCCTGAGCAAATTCTCAAATCCCCTTCCCCAAGGAAAGGCAGAACAGGCCGAGGCACGGGCAGCAGGTCCAGGGATGGCTGCCCTGTGTCCCCCGGCCCACTGCTGCCTGTCCCCAGCCCGTGAACCCAGCAGCTCCGTGGGGCAGGAGAAAGCTGCCACCCCCTGACACTGGGATCCCCTGCACAGCCCATTCCAGCCCTTTATCAGCCCCTCCTGCACCCCAAGGGGACGGGGTGGCTCTATCTGCCTGGGCAGGCGGGGGGTCCGGGGGTGTGGGGTGGGTGGCACCCCCTTGGGGACACAGCGATAGCATGGGCGGGTGCAGAACCCACCCAAAAAACCCTGGGGGCTGCCCAAAAGTGCCCGGTGAGGGGGGCCCAGGGCCCGTGGCACCGTCACACCCCCTCTGTGCCTCGTTTGTCCCACGCCTGTTTGTCCGTCCCTGTCGCTCGCCGGACAGTGGCAGTGGAGGGGAGACAGTGCCAGGGTAAAGTCCACGGTGCCCATTTCTGTCCCCCTGCCAGCTCCTGTGAATGGCACCGGTGTCACAGCCCAGGGACCTGCATCTGGAAGCTGGGGAGGGGTGGGGGGGATGCGAAAATGGGCTGGGACAGGCCCCTGGGAGGTGGGGAAGCTCTGGAGCGTGGCAGGGGAGGGACAGGCACATACCCCCCTGCTCTGGACTCTGCCCCCAACCTCTGCTCTTCACCTTTGCAACTGCAGCAGGGCTGGATGCAGCCTGCCCTGCGCTGGCCATGGGGGCTGGGAGCAGCCCCTTCCCTGCCTCAGTTTCCCCGCTGCAGGACGAGTTAGTTGTCAGGAAAGGGGGGGGGAGTGATGGAATTAACTCATGTGGGTCACACACGGGGGTGATGAAGCAATGGTGGGGAGGGTCCTGTGGCATCCTTGAGACCCCAGGGCTCTCCTCAGCCCCGGGGCCATCGCTGGGCCCCATCCAAGAACCAGGCTGGCAACGGGCAGCAAATTACCTGGGGTCTGCTCCAGAGGGAAGGAGCAGCAGGATCCCACCACACAGCCAGCCACGGGAACAGGAGGTGCTCGGGGAGGGGGATCTCAGCGGTGCCAGGATCCCCAGCCTGCTGCTTCCTTCCCTGCCACGCTCCCGTGCTGCCCCAGAGCTCTGCATGGAAAAGGAGCTGCGGGTCTGGCCACAGCGGCAGGGAAGCACCAAGGGGCAGGTGACAACGAGGGCAGGTGACAAGGTGACAACGAGGGTCCGGCACAAGGGACCCCGCAGAGAAAGGGTGAGGGGAAGAGGGAGGCAAACAGCATCATCCTCCAGGCGCCAGAATCATCTCCTCACTCTCATGCCTCAGTTTCTCCCCTGTTTAACGCTGCCCCACTCAGGGAGAGGCTCCCACTGGAGGCGGGGGACGGTGCCAGGTGGCACCCCCAGGCAATGGGGTCAGGGGAACAACTCCCCCCTCCCTACCCCCTCCATTTCTTCCTGTATCTCTCCGCTCCAGCCACACCTGGTTGGAAACAAATATCCCAGCGGGTAACGTTTCATCACAGCACCTGATTAGTCACGGGCGAGCCCTGCCTGCTTCACCCTGACCGATTAGTCACGGCGGGGAGGGCTGCGCTCCTCCTCGCCGATCAACCAGCACCCCCGGGGGGGTTCTGGGGAGCCCAACCTCCAGAGAGGGGAAAGCAAACCTGTTCCCTGGGCAGCCCCAAAACCCTCCTGCCAAGGTGGCAGCGAAACCGGGCATGAAACCCGAGCGGGCCGCTGCTAATTCGGGAGCCGAGCCCGGCTTTGAGAAACCCCGAGCCGGCGGCGGCTTTTTGGGTAGCGGGGACCGAGCCCCGCTGCGAGGAGGAGGAGGAGGAGGAGGATGGGGCAGCGGGGATGGAGCCCGGGGAGAGCATGGCTTTCCCCCCATCCCCAACCCCGGGGGAGAGAAGCTGCGGTGGAAAAGCAGGCTGGTGGCGGTGGAAGCAGGCGGCCGGGCTCCCAGGGATCCCTCTGGCTCCTCCTCGCAAAGCCGCTTTCAAATGCGCGTTGGGAGGCCGCTGCCAAATCCGAACGGGCTCCCAACCCCCCCTCCCCGGCTCCCGGCCTCCCCGCCAGAACCCGACAAACCAAACAAAAGTTATTCAAATCCGCCAGAGGAAAGGAGGAGGGGGATGAAGGAGGGGAAACGGAGGGGATCCTCGACCTTTTTTAAAGCCCACCGCCCCCATTCCTCTCCCCTTTGCCGCTCAATTCGGGATTTCCAAGGCGAGCCCCGGTGCGCTTTGCAGCAAGGCCGGGAGCAGAGTGTGTCTGTGTGTGTGTGTTGGGGGGGGGAAACACTCCAAGGAAATTTTAAACTGCATCATCAACCGCTTAAAAATAACCAGCGCCGTGTTGTTGTAGCCAGAGCTGCTGCCCACGGTCCCCGGCCGAGGATCCGGCCCTGGAGCCTTTGGGCTTCATCCCAGGGACCCCCCCCCCAGGCAGGAATGAGCCGAGTGGGGTGGGGGGACACACAGTGGCACATGGTGGGGCCCCCTCCCTGTACACACAGCACCCCC
>VWYO01021113.1:23471-35047 GCA_013400275.1 Rhadina sibilatrix | reverse complement strand
GGGTTTGGGCCTCCCCAAGCCAAAGAAGAGGACGGAGCCGGTGCGGATCGCGGCGCCCGAGCTGCACAAGGAGGATGTGAGTATGGAACGAAGCCCCCCTTCCCTTCCCTGCTTGAGCCCTCTTCCCTTCGCTCTCCCGCACCGAGGTGCCGGCATCTATTGTTGTCATCCGCGGGGAGGTTTGTCCTGGCCGCCTGCCCTAATCCTTAAAAGCGCTTTGCGGAATTAAAACTGATGTAGAAACCTTATTTATAATCGCAATGCAGCCAAACCCAGATTATCTGCGCCCTTCTTTATTCCTGGAGTTAGCGAGTTGGCGATGTGGAGCTGCAGGGCGTTGTACCCCCCCCAAAAAAAAGAGTCTTTTGTGTGCTGTGAAGGTGATAGATTTATTTTTTTTTCTCCCAGTCGGTTTATTCTTTATTTGTCTAAAGGTTTCTGGCGTCTCCCAAACTTTTAGGTGACCGTTACCCTCTGATTTTGCGGTTTTTTGTTTGTTTTGTTTTGGTTTTTTTTGTAATTACTGTGCCTTGCAGTCAGCGAGAGCAGGGAAAGGCAGATCCCTGCCCACCTGGTTTTTAAGTCCCGACTGATCAGGTTTCATCCTCTCCCCACGGCTCATTTCCTCTGGGACAACTCTGTCGCAGAATTCATGGAATGGTTTGGGTTGGAAGGGACCTTAAAGCTCATCTCACACCTTCCACTGCCCCAGGCTGCTCCAAACCCCCTCCAACCTGGCCTTGGACACTTCCAGGGATGCAGGGGGGCAGCCACAGCTTCTCTGGGCACCCCGTGAATAAATTTTTTTATTTTTTTTTTCCTAATAGCTCATCTAAACCAGCCCCTGGAACCCCGGAGTGGTTTGGGTTGGAAGAAACCCTTAAAACTCCTCCTGTTCCACGCTGCCCACAGGCAGGGACACCTTCCACTGTCCCTGCTTGTCCCAGCCTGGCCGGCTGTCCTGCGGTCCTGTCACTGGTTTTGGTGTGACAGGAGTCCCTGTGGCTGTAGGAAGAGCTGAACTGGAGGGCTTTTGGGGGTCATTTCCTTGGGGAAAGGAAGGATTTATGAGCATTTTGAGCCCATTCATAGCGGCCTGGCAGTTCTTTGGGGGGAGCCCAGGTGAGGTCAGCGCTGTTGCTTTGAGGAGGAGCAGACACAGGTTCCCCATCCCAGCCTGGCAAATCCCAGAGCTCTGAAGGCTCAGCCTTTGAGGGCAGAGGGGTGAGGGATATCCCAGCCACTCTCACAGCTGCTTTTCACTCACCTGCTTGCAGGTGTGATTCCAGCCAGCTGGAACGAGCTGGGGTTCGTTCCTGCTTTACCCCTCTCTGTGCTCTCTGCCTGTGGGGGCTCTGCAGGCTGTCAGTGCTGAGCAAACGAATGTCCAAGGGACAGAAAAGCACCTTAAACTGGAGCTGGTCTGAGCACTTCCCACTCGGGCTTCCTGGAGGTCCTTTGGTGTGTGGCTGACGTCCTCAGTTGTTGCCTCTTTCTCCTTAAAATCACTGTAATCCGTCCTCTGGAGATGCTCCAGGGCAGTTGCAGTGTCTCCTCTCTCCCAAACCAGGTGGGTTTGCACTCACTCCTCCCGTTTACACGCACTCCTTGTCTTCCCCTGGTTTATGATTTGGAGGTGAACTGGCTCAAGCCCTCAATCCTTGCTGCCACTTTCAAGTTCTCTGAGGAGCCATGAAATTATAAAGATGCTCAGGGCCTTTTCTGATGCCAGCCAGGCTTTCCAGTGGAATTTTAACTGGATATTTGGCGACTTCAGCATTACTGGGAGCAATCCTCTGTATCCCTGCAGTGAAGTTCACACCCTTTTGTGTGATTTGTGCCTCCCCTCCAGTAACTCTGTTGTCTGTCCCTGCAGTTCTTCTCTCCCTTTGGGCTCATTTTTCTGGGATTTTATTAACATGACTTTTTAAATTTAGCATCTGAGGTAGCGCTGAGCTCTGGTTTTCTCTCTCAGTCAGATTCAGAGGAAGACGAACCAGCAAAGAAAAAAAATACTCTTCAGGTAAATACCACGGGGGGGCACTTGGTTCAACAATTGTCACCGGGAAAAAGCTGCAAAGACTTGTGTAAATCATCCACTCCGATTGCCTCGTGGCTTCAGGGATATTCCTCAAATCCAGTGGGTTTTCAAGTGTTTTTTTTTGGGAGGGTAGGGGGCCAATTTCACCAATTTAAACCTTGCCAGAAGAGGCGTTAATTTGGGAGCTATTTGCAAGTGCCACATTTCCCTTCCAAACCCCCCTGGCCTTTTGTGCAGCGGCCAAAGCAGCACAAAAAAGCGTTAGGATTGGGGGAGGGATAACTGGCAGGGGAGGTGAATAACCTCACTTTCTCTTTCCTCCGGTGCATTTCTCCTGCCCGGACGCTCACCAGGGACGCGGCGAAGGCTCCGGCTTGTCCGCTCTGCTGCCCCAGCCCAAGAACACGACGGTGAAAGAGACCAATCGCTTGCTCCTGCCCTACTCCTTCTCGAGGAAAACAGCAGAGAACCCCACCTCAGACTCCAAGCCCGCCAAGGCCCCCAGCTCTTCCTCCAAAGCCAAACCCCCGCCCAAACCCGCCGTGCCCACCACGCCCTCCCCTTCGGCCATCAAAGCCGCGGCCAAGAGCGCGGCGCTGCAGGTAACCAAGCAGATCACCCAGGAGGAGGAGGACAGCGACGAGGAGGTGCAGCCGGAGAACTACTTCTCCTTGTCCGACAGGAGCCAGCCCGAGCAGCCCTCCTCCTACCTGTACCCCGGCCCCGGGGTGGGCTCAGAGGACGCTCCGCCCGGCACGGAGCCGGAGCCGCAGTTCCAGGACGCGGCCGCTAACGCCCCGCTGGAGTTCAAGACGGGCGCGGGCTCCAGCGGGGGGCAGCACAGCTGGGCGCCCAAACCCGGCGAGGACTACGGGGGCCACCCCTATGGGCAGTTCCCCCCCGCCTACGGCGAGCACGGGGGCTACTACCAGGTGGGTTTGCTGGCCGGAGGTGGAGTGAGGGGCTGCGGGTGGGTGCTGGAGTGAGGGGCTCAAGGGAGGTACTGGCTGCTCCTGGAGATCTGGCCCATGGGAGCTGTCTGGGGCACAGGGCAGGTGATCCAGCCTTTGTGAGATACCTGGGACACGGGGCAGGGAATCCAGCCCATGTGAGCTGCCTGGGGCACAGGGCAAGGAATGCAGCCTTTGTGAGATACCTGGGACATGGGGCAGGTGATCCAGCCTTTGTGAGATACCCTGGGACATGGGGCAGGTGATCCAGCCTTTGTGGGGCACAGGGCAGGGAATGCAGCCTTTGTGAGATACCTGGGACATGGGGCAGGTGATCCAGCCTTTGTGAGATACCTGGGACATGGGGCAGGTGATCCAGCCTTTGTGAGATACCTGGGACATGGGGCAGGTGATCCAGCCTTTGTGAGATACCTGGGACATGGGGCAGGTGATCCAGCCTTTGTGAGATACCTGGGACATGGGGCAGGTGATCCAGCCTTTGTGAGATACCTGGGACATGGGGCAGGTGATCCAGCCTTTGTGAGATACCTGGGACATGGGGCAGGTGATCCAGCCTTTGTGAGATACCTGGGACATGGGGCAGGTGATCCAGCCTTTGTGAGATACCTGGGACATGGGGCAGGTGATCCAGCCTTTGTGAGATACCTGGGACATGGGGCAGGTGATCCAGCCTTTGTGAGATACCTGGGACATGGGGCAGGTGATCCAGCCTTTGTGAGATACCTGGGACATGGGGCAGGTGATCCAGCCTTTGTGAGATACCTGGGACATGGGGCAGGTGATCCAGCCTTTGTGAGATACCTGGGACATGGGGCAGGTGATCCAGCCTTTGTGAGATACCTGGGACATGGGGCAGGTGATCCAGCCTTTGTGAGATACCTGGGACATGGGGTAGGTGATCCAGCCTTTGTGGGGTACAGGGCAGGGAATGCAGCCCTTGGAAGCTGCCTGGGACACAGGGCAGGGAATCCAGCCTGAGCTGTCTGGGACAGGGAGCCACAGCACCGAGCACAGGGGGATTCCTGTGGCGTGAGAGCTCCAGATGTTCTTTGCTGGACAGATGTTTGACAGCTGCACTCCTGTGGAAATGCCCTGGGCGTGTGGGTGCAGTCAGGGCTCAGTGGAGCTGCTGTCTGAGCCCAGGTTGTTTCTAATCATTCACAGAATCCCAGCCTGGTTTGGGTTGGAAAGGACCTTAAAGCCCATCCAGGGACACCTTCCACCATCCCAGGTTGCCCCAAAGCCCTGTCCAACCTGGCCTTGAACACTTCAAGGGATGGAGCAGCTACAGCTTCTCTGGGCACCCTGTGCCAGGGCCTCAGCACCCTCACAGGGAGGCATTCCTCCCCAATATCCCATCTAACCCTGCCCTCTGGCAGCAGGAAGCCATTCCCCCTTTGTCCTGTCCCTCCAGACCCTGGTGAAAAATCCCTCAAAGCGTTTGCTGGTTTGTTCCCCTGACGGACTCAGCCCGTGGGGCAGTCAGTCCATGGCTTGGTGCCACCCCAGGGTTTGCTCTCACTACAGACTGCTCTCCCTTTCCCTGCCAGGATTACTACAGCAGTGGCTACTACCCAGAGGTGGAAGCAGCCCAGGCCCCAGCACAGGAGAGCAGCACCGACTCCTCCTTCATCGACGACGAAGCGGTTGGCACTTCCCTCTCTGTCCCCCTGGGGAATTGGGCTTGGGGCTCTGCCAGAGCACAGGAGCTGCTTTTGGCAGCCTGCCCCCAGCACAGCCTCATGTTTCCAGGGGCTCGGGATGGGTGGGTTTTTGGGATGGGTGGGTTTTTTACCAAAGGAGCCCCGTGCTGTGTTGTGGACGCTCGTGGAGTCCTTCCCGCAGTTCTGCTGGGCTCCAGCTGGGTCTGCAGCCCTGATCAGTACAGGATAGAATCAGTTGTTGAGCTTGGAAAAGGCTCTCCAAGACCCATCAGGTGCAACCCTGTCCAACCTGGCCTTGAGCACTTCAAGGGATGGAGCAGCCACAGCTTCTCTGGGCACCCTGTGCCAAGGCCACCACTGAACCATGTCCCCAAGTGCCACATCCACGTGGCTTTCAAATCCTTCTGGGGGTGGGGACTTCACCACTGCCCTGGGCAGCCTGTGCCAGGGCTGGACAACACTCTGGGTGCAGGAATTTTCCCTACATCCAACCTAATCCTCCCCTGGCACAACTTGAGGCCATTTTCTCTTGTCCTGTCCCTTGTTCTCTGGGAGCAGAGCCCAGCCCTGCAGTGGCTGCACCCTCCTGTCAGGGAACTGTGCAGAGAAGGTCCCCCCTGAGCCTCCTTTTCTCCAGGTTGAGCTCCCTTAGCTTCCCCTGGTGCTCCAGCTCTCTTTGCTTCTCTGGACACACTCCAGCTCCTCAATCTCTTTGTCAGGAGGGGCCCAAACTGACCCTGGGTCTGGAGGTGTCTCAGCAGAGGCAGCTCAGGGGATGGGCACTGCCCTTGTCCTGTCCCTGGCGCAGACCAGGTGAACGTGTTGGCAGCAAAGCTGGAGGTTCTTCTGTGGCTCCTAAAATGAGAGGCTCAGGGCTCCAAAAGGGTGTCCTGAGCAAGCCTGGAAGAAGCAGGAGCCAAATGCTGTTTTCTGCACAGGGAAACGAGCTGAGAGGCTTCGTGCTGAGTAGCTTTAGACACTCAGACGTACAGCAAGTCAGAATTCTCCAAAAGATAAAAACCCTGGCTGGAAAACTGCTGCTGTGCCTCGTGTCAGGCCAGCCTCGGGTGGTAATTGCAGCCCCTCTGTCCTTCCATCAGTTCAAGCGCCTGCAAGGCAAGCGGAACCGCGGCAGGGAGGAGATCAACTTCGTGGACATCAAAGGTGATGACCAGCTGAGCGGGGCCCAGCAGTGGCTGACCAAGTCTTTGACAGAGGAGAAGACCATGAAGTCCTTCAGCAAGGTGGGGTTGGAGCCTCTGCTCAGTCCCACCTGGAGCTGGGCAGTCAGCAGGGAGGGGAGCAGGGATTTGGTGAATGGTGACATGTGAAACACTGAAATATCCCCCCTGGGCTCCTGAAGCTCAGTTTCCTTGGAGGCTTTGGAGAAATATCTCAAGGGACAGGGTAAAAGGTTCCAAAAGAGGCTCTCACCCCCTAGGATCAGTCCAAGGCTTTATTCTCAAAGGGTTCCAGGGCAGAGAGAGAGAGAACAAGGAAGAAACAGGACTTTATCTGGTCTCTGCTCAGGGGAGATAGCTGGACCTGAGCCAGTTAGGTCAAGATAGGAGGGAAGGGTCAAACTGCATGGTCACAGGCCTCAGGGGGTTCTGGGGAAAAAGCCATTCCCCAGAGGAACACAACAAAGCACCACTTTGGAGTCCTAGAGTTCCTCAGAACGTGGGGTGTGGGTGGGGAGGGCCAGCCAGGAAGTGCTTCAGCTGAAGGCATCTGCAGTTTAATGGGGAACAAATGCTGCCTGGGGTGGCTGTGTGCAGGCCCTTGTCTTGGTCTGCTGCCCAGGGAACAACCTTAAACACTTGGCCTCTTCCTCCTTTTTCCAGAAAAAAGGAGATCAGCCCACAGGACAGCAGAGGAGAAAACACCAGATCACCTACCTGATCCACCAGGTGAGTGAGGGCCTCCCCGAGCTGGCTCCAGGCAGAATTGCAGGGTTTGGTCTTGGCAGCACAAGGCTGGGCTGCTGGAGCTGCTCCTCCAGCAGCTGGGGACCAGGGGCTGTCCCTGAGAACCCCCTCAAGTCCTGGTGTGACCCAGAGGTGGGTCCTGGCCCTGAGAGGGTCCCAGTCCTGAGCTTCCAGCTTTGCTTTGCACATTCTGAGGCCCTGGGATCCTGTCCTGGGCTTGGCCAGTGTCTGCTGAGCCCCATCCCCACCAGAAGCTGCTTTTCAGCATGAATGAAAATGCCCGTGCATCCCAATTAATCCAGGACGATTGTGCTAACGAGGTTTCTGGCTGAAGGGGGCTGGGGGAAGGCTGGAATGCTGCTGAGTCACAGAAACACAGGGAGGGTAAAACCCAGCCATCCTCTTGTCACAGTCAATCTGTGGCAGTCGACATGGACACTGCACTCCAGGTGCTTCCTTAGAATCAGCAGAAGGCTTCAAGCACCTTGATATTCAAAAAGTCTCCCCTACCTTTTCTCTGTATCCTCTAAGAGCAGCTCCACACAGCTCTGGCTCTCCTTCAGTTCTGGCTCAGCCCTTCCTGTCCCTGGCACAGCCACCTCACCCTGTCTGTCCCACCTGCAGCAGCTCACCTTTGCTGGCCCTTGCAGCACCTCCTGTCCCTGCTCCTCACAGCAAACTCCAACTGACCCTCCCCAGCTCACTCACCCTTTATCACCCCCATGGCTGGGAGGGCAAGGCTGTTCCCACTCCAGGATAATTAACACAGCTGTCAGATATCAGAGGGGAGACTGCCCTCAGCAGCATCTCCTTTTGCCTCCCCACATCCTCCCCCATCTCTGCAGGCCAAGGAGAGGGAACTGGAACTGAAAAACACGTGGTCTGAGAACAAGCTCAGCAGACGCCAGACTCAAGCCAAGTACGGATTCTGACGCCTCCTGCTCCCCCAGTCCCGGGTGACCTGCAGCGTGTCCAGCACCTCCTGCAGATGGGGAGGACACTGCACACACTCCCTTGGCCTGGCAGGAAGGAAAGGTCATTGCAAGCTGGTCCTGAACCTCCACCTGTAAATGCTTCCCCTCCCTCGCCGTCAGCGGGAGGTGCCGGTGAGCCACGGGCTGAGGGGAAGGTGCTGGGTGTGAGGCTCCAGCTCCTGTCCCGAGGGAGCAGACTGTGCCTCCTGAAACACCAGCCCCTCCCAGCAGAGAGGCTCAATAAACTCCCACTTCCCACCTGGCTGCTCTTTGGGGCTCTCTGTGTGCTGAGAGCGTCGTTTTTTCCCTTTCTGAAAGCACCGGTGAGTTTCTGAGAGCGAGCCTGCCTTTGGGGGGGTTTATTTTTCTCCTTTGCTCCAGGATGCCCTCACAACTGTTTTCCCTCGTGTCCAGGCCGTCCCAGCACTCCTCTGGTGCTGCTGATGATTTTGATAGCTTGGTTTTTAGGGGGGGACACACCCCCCCTGTGCAGGTGAGAGCACCACACCTGGAGGGGAGGTGCTGCTGCCCGGCACACTCAGGGCTTTGGGGCACCCCGAGCCAGGTGTGCATGTACATTGTCCTTCCTTTATCCCCCTCTTTCCTTCTCCCCCGAGCCAAGGCCTGCTGTCCTGGCCCAGGCTGCTCTCAGACTCAGGCTGGCTGGGGCTGAGCTCTGCAGTTTCCTCTGGGCACCCTCAGAGGAGAGCTGCCAACCCTGGTTTTCCATTTTTTTTTTTTATTTTTTTTTTCCCTCCAGCTTGTTTGTATCAATTTTGTTTCAATGAAGTGTTGACTTGACCCTCCTGGCTGTGAAAAGGAGACTGCCCTGCCCAATGACCCAACTTTTTTCAAATTAAACTTTTTTTTATTTTTTTTTTTAATTTTTAATTTAAGGGATTCTGTCCAAGGTGATGCGACTGCAAATCGTGTGCAGCTCTGCTGGCCCAATCCATGGATCCAAATCTCTGCTGGCATCACTTTGTTGTTCACCAAAGTGTGTGATGCTGAAGGGAGCAGAGGTTATTTAACTTATATTCCTCCCCCCTCTGGGTTTAATTTGGCATAAATGGCCAATATTTGTTATTCCACTGAGAAGAACTCCCAAGAGGTGGTTTTTTCTCCCATGTTCCCTCTTAAAAAAAAAAAAAAAAAAAAACAAACCAACAAAAAACCAGGCAAAACCCCCATGACTGAGATCTTTTCTTAGGACATTTTAAACTAATCTCATTTTTAGTTTAGCTCCCTGTATATTTAGTACTTTGCAGATCCTGTTTTGAGTATTGGAATTATCGGAATAAAGTTACTGTTGAGTAATTTATTCATATCTGGTACGTACAGTGAAATCCTCCCAGAAGAGAATTTGCTAAAGGAATGTATTTCCAAATGAACCCACCCAGCCCTGCTTCCATCACAAGGGGCTCAGATCTTCATCCAGGTGCCCTCTTGGCCCCGGGGAGTTTTTGCAGTGTGGAGCTGTCTGGGTTTGGAAAGACAGGTATTTGCCAGGGGAAAGGTGCAGTTCCCCTTGGAATGGAGAATGTAAANCCTCCGGGAATCCAGTGGAAGCAGATCCCTGGTGTTCCTGTGTCTCAGTTTTTATCCAGGTAGGAATGGTTGGCTCCCCCCACTGGGTGGAGCATCTGACAATGGGATGATGGAATGTGTCCTGTCCCTGCTGAGCCTCCATGGCCCCTCAGCAGAGAATGTCCCCCTGGAGGGAGGAGGGGTGGTGACAGAAATAACAAACACTGCCCCACCTGGTTTAACAGCTGGCCCATGATCAGAATGCACCCACCTCCCTCCCCCCAGAGTCACAACAGATAAAGAAGAACATCTCCCCAAGTGCTTTCAACAGATGAAATAAAAGACACATTTTTGGTTCCATAACCCAAGACAGGAGCACAGCCTGCGTGGGGGCTGGGACTGCCAGGTTCCCCTTTCCATTTCTCCTTGGGGTAATGGCTTCGTTTTAACACCCAGGGGAGTTCCAAGGGCTCGTGTTCCACCCTCAGCCTTCTAAGAGCGACGAAACTCAGGTCTGTGAGAAGTCAGAAGTGAATTTTCCCAGCAATAAAACAGAAATGATTCCCCAGCTTCCCTTTTCTCTCTGAGCCAGGGCTTTGGCCATCCTGGCTGCCTGCTCCTGTCGAGCTGGGAGCACCACTGGCACTGTCCAGCACCTCTGGCACTGCCCAGCCAGGGTTTGGGGCAGTGGTGTCACCCCGAATTCTGTGGCTGAGGAACGAGCTCCAGGCTGGGGAGGTTCAGCGTAGCCCTGGCTGTGGCATCACTCCAGTTTCTGGGTGCCCTTGGGTGCACCAACTGTGCCAAACTGGTCCCTGTTTTTCCCATCACAGCCTTTTTTCCTCTCCTTTTATCAACAGGAGTCCCTTGGGATGTGTTCCTGAGGTAACCCTGCTTCCCCCCACGCTGCCCATCGGGGGTGGGAAGCTGGAAGAGCAGGGAGCAGGTTGGCATCTGCTGGGCTTGGATCCCTCCTGGCAGGGCCGAGGGCTCCTGCAGCGAGCTGGAGGCTGAGGTTCCTCCTGCCTGGGGGGCCGGGGGGGTGTCCTGAGCCCACCTGTGCAGGTGGCTCAGGGGCGGTCCCCGGGCAGCTGCTCGTAGATGTTCTCCGTGGTTTGCTGCTCCCTGCGTGAGCTCTGGCTGTAGGTGGGGTCATCCAGCTCCGGGGCAGGGCTCAGAGTGACCTGGGGAATTCTCAGGATTTGAGAGCCAGGAAACAGCACCGAGTCGGTCTCACCCTCCCAGCCCTTGGCTTTGCTCGGGGTTTTTGCAAGGGCGAGGGGGAATGGCTTCTCCCTGCCGGGGGATACTGGGGAGGAGTTCTTCCCTGCGAGGGTGGGGAGGCCCTGGCGCAGAGAAGCTGCGGCTGCCCCGTCCCTTGAAGTGCTCAACGCCAGCTCGGGCAGGGCTTGGAGCGACCTGGGGTGGTGGGAGGGGCTGGGCTTCTCTCCAACCCGAACCATTCCAGTTTCTCCCTGGTGTGGAGCAAACCCTGACCCCCTCCGACTCCAGAGGGGGAGTTGGGCCTGACCCCTGGAGCAACGACCCGCCCTGGGGACTCACCTCTGTGACAGCGCCTCTGTCCCTCCCGTCCGCGCCGGGAGCTGCCCAGAGCTGCCTCCTCCCGCAGTCCTGGCTGGAAACGCTGCGGAAGAGCCGGCGGTGGGGCCGGCCCTTGGGGGGCAGCGTGGAGAAGGCGTTTTGGGCAGCATTGGGCAGCCGAGCGGGCGGATCCTGCCGGGCCACGGCCACCTCGGAATAGATGTTCTCCTCGGGGCGGGGACGGCAGCTCCGGGCCATGGCATAGAAGGGGATGGGCTCCTCCGGGATGGGCTCCGAGGGCTCGGGGGGGCTGGGGGCCACGTCCTCGCGAGGCTCGGCATAGACGTGGAAGCACATGAGCTGCTGGTACTTGGCCTCGGGGGGCTCGGGGCGGGGATCCTCTTTGCGCACCTGGGCGTAGGGAGCCTCGGGCGCTGCTGCTGCGCTGCCGGAGGGGCTGCGCGGCCCCCGGGAGCTGCTCTTGGGAGGGAGGGACGGCGGGGAGCTGGGAGCCTGCGGGAGAGACGGGACGGGACGGGGGTGAGGGCTGGAAGTGGGTCCGTGGGGTCTGCGTGGCCGTGTCCCCCCGCGCGGTGACACCTGTGGCTCCGTTCCCTCTGCCCTTTTACCTCCCCGGCCGAGCCGCCCTCGGCTCTGGGGGGCTCCAGGGGCACCGGGAGTTTCGCCGGTGCTTCGCTCAGCGGGAAATGTGCGGCATCACCGCCGGCTGGGGGCTGCGTCCGTCCTCGGGGCTGGTCCTTCTGCAGGGAGAGCGGAGAGGTGTCGGGATGGCTGCGTGGTCAGGGCAGAGCCAGCCTGGGCTGGCTGCTTGCTCCTGGGGTAGCCGGGGCGCTTGCGGTCCCATCTTTCGTGAGGCTTGGACTTCCCCTTGGCTTTGGGAACATCGCCCCGGGATGGCTGCGGGGGCT
>VWYO01021111.1:0-11595 GCA_013400275.1 Rhadina sibilatrix | reverse complement strand
TGGAGCAACCTGGAACAGTGGAATGAGAGGATCTCACACTTCAACATCCCTTCCAACCTGAATCATTCAATTTTTCTGTGAATAAACCAGGAGCACCAGCACTGATAAAAGCAATAATTTCTTTTGTTGATCTGGGCACAAGAGGTGAGCACTGAGCAGTCAGGCTGCTCAACACCCAAAGTTTGACTCCCCTTTCCTTTCCTTTCCTTTCCTTTCCTTTCCTTTCCTTTCCTTTCCTTTCCTTTCCTTTCCTTTCCTTTCCTTCTTCTCAGATCTCTGCTCTGTGGGCACCTCACTCATGAGCTGGAGCAGGAAAAGACAAAAACTTCCTAAAAAAGCCCCCAGAAAACCAAAAGAGAAAAAAAACCCCAAGAGTAAATGAGCATTGTCTTTCTTTCTGGCAGTCAGCACATGCTGACACCTCGCAGAGGCTCTGAGACACCTGAGAGAGCAGGAATTTGCTCAGGGAAATGAGACCACGTCAGGAGCAGCAGCAGCAGCAGCTCCTGCTCTGGTGGGGACATCCAAGGAGGGGGATTACGAGGTGAAAAATGCTCCCCAAGCACTTGGGCTGGGACAGGCTTGCTGTAAAAAAAGGCATTTTCATTTTACAGCCAGTCCTGCCTAAGAAATGTCATCTTGTGGAGTGACCCCGAATCCACAGCCCACCCCAGAGAGAGGGAGGTTTGCTCCTGCTGTGGGGAAGTGCTGATCCCTGAGGGAACCCTCAGCAGAGTTACTGCTCTCCTTGCTCCTGGAGAGGTTCTGAGCTTGAAACCCTCCCAGCACAGGGGTGAGCTGCTGGCAGCATTTCCTCCTGATCCCACACTTCTCCTGGCAGGTTCCCTTGGCTTTGCCCCTGGAAGTCCAGGGAGCTGGCACAGTTTCTGTGTGCTCTGAGGAAGCCCAGAGGGAGCTCCCTGTGCTGTGCCCAGACATTCCCTGGCTGCTCGCAGCTGGATAAAGTCACTTGGAGCTCTTTTATCTGGATATGGAAATGAGAAAGGAGCCTGGAAATTCTCAAGTTGGGGAATAACTGCCAATAATGTGAAATTTATCCCTCCCTCAACCCCTCTCTTCTACCAGCTGTTCCTGGCCAGGCCTGTTCCAAATAAAACCAAAGATTCCCTGAATAATCCCAGTCTGCTGCGGGTCCCCCCTGAAGGTCACTTTGCTCAGGGTTTGCTGAGTCTGGAGAGCAGTGAGGTGGTCAAGGACAGACAGGGTGGGAATGATTGAACAGGAAGAGGAGCAGACAAATGTCTTGGGCAGGAAAGGTGGAAACCTTAATATTGGTCAGGAATGGAGACAAAAGCCAAGGAAAATGCTCCTGATCTCATGGAATAATGGAATCGTGGAATTCCTGAGTGGGAAGGGATCGGCCAGTGCAGCTCCAGTCCCTGCCCAGCAATCCCAGCCTGGGCACCCCTGGCAGCGCTGCCCAAAGGCTCCTGGAGCTCTGGCAGCCTCGGGGCCGTGCCCATTCCCTGGGGAGCCTGGGCAGTGCCCAGCACCCTCTGGGGGAAGCCCCTTGCCCTCAAATCCAAGGCCAATCCCTCCAGGCACAGCTGCAGCTGCTCCCTGGGTGCTGTCCCTGTCCCAGGGAGCAGAGGGTCATGATCTGGAGGCCTTTTCCCACCTAAATGATTCTGTGATTCTTCTGAAGGTTGTTATTAATAATGATCTCCCCCAGACGTTTCCCCTCAGAGGAGTTTTCAGTGCACTTGATCATTTTTTCTCCCAATATTCCACTGTTTCCCTGCATCATCTACAATAAACAAACTTTGCAATTTGGATGCCTTGCCCTGTCCAGGCTGAGTTTTCTTTTTAACTGAGGAAACCCTTTGGAATTGTTTCTTTCTTACGGAATAGATCTTCCATCTTTTGGGGTCTTTGACTGCTGAGTGGGTCAACCATTGGGGTATTTTGGTTTCTTGAGAGATCCTGAGACTTCATTTAATGTTAAAGATCAGCAGTTGTGACACTTTGGGTTGGTTTGACCCCCATCTTTTCCCATAGGATCAGAGGAACAGCTGATCTGCTGACACGTTGCTGCTTTTCCAGAGGGATCCTGACAGGCTGCCCCCAAGATATCCACATCTGCTCAAAACCTGTCTCTAAATACTCCAAGAACTGCATGGCTGAAGGTCAGAGACCACATCAGGATGCACTGTCCTTAATCCCTGCTGGGGAGGGACATCAGGGATGGGCCTTTGTGGCTAAAGAAAAACCCCAGAGTCACAGAATCCCAGAATCACCAGGAGGCTTTCATGGTCATCCAGCAGCACCCAAACCCTGTCCCCAAGGGCCACCTCCAGACTCCTCTGGGACAATTGCAGGGACTCCAAACCTCCCTGGGCAGCTCATCCCAAGGCCTGACCACTCTGCCAGGGAAATTTCCTTTCCCACTCTCCAACCTGAGCCTGCCCTGGTGCAATTTGAGGCCATTTCCTCTCCTCCTTTCCCCTCAGGACACGGCAGCACAGACCTTGCTGTGCCCTCCGCTCAGGGAGTGGTGGAGAGCAATGAGGTCCTGCCAAGAAAAACTCTGCAGCCTCAGCCCAGGCTGCAGGGATGGAGAAATCTGAGGCAGGAGGAGGCTGCAGTGCCCAGCTCTGTTGCTATGGTTTTATGCCTTGCTCTTGCAAAAGCTTCAGGGGATAAAGGAGGGTGTTGGCTGCACCGAGCGTTGAACTGAAAAAGCAAACACGGATATTTCTGGCTGGGAAGAACAGATGTGACACCTGAAATGGCTCAGGGGTGTGTGTCCCTCAGAGGGGAAGAGAAACTCGAGGTGTCCACGCTGATCCCTTTGAAATATTGGGGGGTTCCCCATTCTTTCAGCTGTAATGAAAATATTGGTGCAGCAGCTGAACTGCAACAACCTATGGGTAGCTGAGGGCAATGTCTGCTCAAAACATCATGAAAGGCAAAGTACATGACTGACAGCCATAGCTTGAGGATTTGGGGGTTTTTTTGGTTTGTTTAATTGCCTGGGTTTTGTTTTTTTGGGTTTTTTTCAATGGTTTTGGTTGGAAGGGATCTTGAAGATTGTCCAATGCCACCCCTGCCCTGGCAGGGACACCTCCCACTGCCCCAGGCTGCTCCCAGCCCCAGTGTCCAGCCTGGCCTTGGGCACTGCCAGGGATCCAGGGGCAGCCACAGCTGCTCTGGGCACCCTGTGCCAGCCCTGCCCACCCTGCCAGGGAACAATTCCTGATTCCCAAGATCCCAGCCAGCCCTGCCCTGGGCACTGGGAAGCCATTCCCTGGGTGCTGTCCCTCTGTCCCTTGTCCCCACTCCCTCTCCAGCTCTCCTGGAGCCCCTTCAGGCCCTGCCAGGGGCTCTGAGGTATATGAGAAGTACAGATTTCACCAANGGGGAAGGGGCTGGAGCCCCAGGAGGGGCTGAGGGAGCTGGGAAAGGGGCTGAGCCTGGAGCAAAGGAGGCTCAGGGGGCCCTTGTGGCTCTGCACAGCTCCTGCCAGGAGGGGACAGCCGGGGGGGTCGGGCTCTGCTCCCAGGGCACAGGGACAGCAGGAGAGGGAACGGCCTCAGGCTGGGCCAGGGGAGGCTCAGCTGGGCCAGCAGCAGGAATTTCCCCATGGAAAGGGTGCTCAGGCCTTGGCAGGGGCTGCCCAGTAGACAGATCCCTGGAGGGATTTCAAAGCCATGTAGATGTGGCCCTTTGGAACGTGGTTTTGGGGGAAAGGGACTTGGTGGTGCTGTGTTACAGGCTGGAGTCCATGATCTTACAGGTCTTTTCCAACCTAAATCATTCAGTGATTCCACTTCCCCACAAGAGTCCAGAGACAGGCGAGTGAGGCTGCAGATGGTACCAGAGGGCCAAAGGTTTGTGGTTTGGCCTCAGGGAGACCTGAGGTTTTATTTAGGATTGCAGTGGGAAACAGTTCCCAGATCCTGCGGCCCAGGTGTGCAGCGGTCACAGCCATCCCGTCCCACCTGCCACTTGTCACAATCAACCCCTGCAGAGCCTGGGGTTTCCAGGGAATGGAAACTGGGAGAGGCAAGCCCTGCTGAATCCCAATTTTCCTGTCAAGTCCTGTCCTCCCAAAGCGGAGGGAGGCAGAGCAGCAGTGGCAGCAGCAGGCCCCAGGTTCAGCAGGAGAGCAGGGCCCTGCCAGAGGCCACTGATTGCCACAGCTCCCGTGGGCAGGGACAGCTCAGCGTCTGACAGGGCTGAATTCCCACGGCAGCACTCCTGCTTTCCATTCCTTCTCCTTTCATCTCCTCACCACAGTGGCCTGGAAGCCGGATCCAAGTCCTGCATCTCCTGATTCACCTGATCCCCTTCTCCCTTCACACCGCTAAGATGTGCGACCTTCGTGCCGCAGGACACTGGAGGTGCAAACATTCCAAAAGAGTTTGATTCACAGAGGGGAAATGCATCCAGAGGGTTTGAGTAAAAGGACATCGTGTCCAGTCCCAGCAGAGGATTAGTCTGGGGAGGTGTGACCGCATGCTTGCCTCACTTGCGTGTCCTTCCTTAATCCCTCAGGTTCGCCCATCCCCTCGATGGATTTCTTCACCTAAAACCTCCCCACCCTGTCTGGGAAAGGGGAGGGAGAGGCAGGAAAGAGGAAGGTGGGAAAAGGAAGAAAATGCAGGTGGGGATCGAGCTGTCCATGGGAAGCAGAGGAGATCAAGGAAGGATGCAAAGGTCACCTGGATGCTCCTGTCAGACCTTCCCTTCTGGGGCAAAGGTGCTGGGACTTCATGGCGCTTAGGATGGGACATAGGGAATAAAAAGGGGAGGGCAGGAGAGCAGCCAGAGCCTTTCTAGAAGGTTCTTCAGGGCTCAGAAGAGAAATCACAACTTGACCCCTCAGGCGCTTTGTGTGCCACAGTGTCCCTCTTGGACTCCTGGCTGAGCCAGGAGGGACATGCTCATGTTGTGTATTCCATGGACATTGGTGTGTTCCATGGACTTTGGTGTATTCCATGGACATTGGTGTATTCCATGGACATTGGTGTGTTCCATGGACATTGGTGTATTCCATAGATGTTGGTGCATTCCATGGACATTGGTGCATTCCATGGATATTGGTGTATTCCATAGATATTGGTGTATTCCACGGATGTTGGTGTATTATTCCATGAACATTGGTGTATTCCATGGATTTGGTATATTCCATAGATGTTGGTGTCTTCCATGGATGTTTGTGTATTCCGTGGATGTTGATGTATTCCACGGATGCTGGTGTATTCCATGGATGTTGATGTATTCCACGGATGCTGGTGTATTCCATGGATGTTGGTGTATTCCATAGATGTTGGTGTATTCCATGGACATTGGTGTATTCCATGGATGCTGATGTATTCCGTGGATGTTGGTGCATTCCATGGACATTGGTGTATTCCATGGATGTTGGTGTATTCCGTGGATGTTGGTGTATTCCACGGACATTGGTGTATTCCACGGACATTGGTGTATTCCATGGACATTGGTGTATTCCATGGATGCTGGTATATTCCATAGATGTTGGTGTGTTCCATGGATGTTGGTGTATTCCATGGATGGTGGTGTAGGCTGTGGATGTTGGTGTATTCCGTGGATATTGGTATGTTCCATAGATGTCAGTGTATTCCATAGATGTTGGTGTATTCCATGGATGTTGGTGTATTCCATAGATATTGGTGAATGCCATGGATATTGGTGTATTCCATGGACATTGGTGTATTCCATGGATGTTCAGAGTAGGTTTGATGGCAGCTGCGAGGTGGATCAGGATGGAGGCGCAGGGATACTTGGGCTGGCTTTGGTCCCAGCCCCACTGGCATGGATCAAAACCAAACTGGTTCTTCTCTTAAGTGAAGTCCATGGAATTCCATGGGGAATTGGGATGGAACAGCACCTGGAGAGCATAAACTGGAGCTAGGTTCCCATCAACCAACACCCACTTTCCTGGAGTGTGGTGTTGGTAACCCACATGTTCATGGAATTACAGAATTATTCCTGAGAAGTGGGTGGAGGAGTGAAGGATCTGTTTCCATAATTCCTCAGGAAAACAAATGGCCTGATCCCCATGGGCAAGAGAATTTCACCACTTCCCTGACTCCTTAGCATGGATGTGCTTCCAGGCACATTTTAAAACACGGCTGTTTAGAAGACAGAGGGCTGAAGTCCAGGATTAAATCCCAGCCCTGCTGGGCTCTGAAAAAATCCAGGACACTCCTGAGCCTTGTTCCGTTGGAAGCTTTTCCTGGTATTCTCCTCTTGTTCCCACTGCCATGGGAAGGGAACATCCCCTAGACCAGGTTGCAAACCAGACACAGGAACTCACAAGTTTACGTATCTTAATCCCTTCTATTTTAATTACTATTTTATTCTTGTTACTAAAGAGTCAGGGAGGAGAAATGGGCTGGAGTTCCACCTCAACCTGAGGAAGGATGTCTTTCCATGGAGCCCTGGAACAGCTGCCCAGGGAGGTGATGGATTCCCCCTCTCTGGAGACATCCCAAACCCACCTGGATGTGTCCCTGTGTCACCTGCTCCGGGTGGCCCTGCCTGGGCAGGAGGTTGGACTGGGTGATCTCCAGAGGTTCCTTCCAACCACAACAATTCCAGGATTCTGGGATGGTGTTACTGGTGAGGTCTGGGCTGCGTTTGTGCCACAGGCAGGAACAGGAGGAACACATCCTGCCAGAATTCTGGGATGAGCACCTGGCCACTGGGTACAACCTGTGCCCAGCTCAGAGTGTGGCAGAAATGTCAGGTCTAGAACTGCTGCATCTTTTGGGCTTGCTGCATCCTGTAGTTGACTACTAAAGAAGTGCTGGTTATTGTTAACTTGATACAGCCCAGAGAGGCTCATTCCCATTCCTGGGACTGTGATGGAGTCCTGGGACTGTGGACCCAGTGGGTGCTGCACAGTCGGAGGGGAAGCAAAGGCCAGGTCAGGACATTTGAATGACCCAAAAAACCAGAGCAGCCACCCCACATGACCTCCTGCAGTGGCATCTTCTGAGCCCGACTGTCGGAGAAAGTTCCATTTCCACTGCTGTTTGTTTTGGCAGGAAAAACCTCAGTTTGACACACAACCATCCCGGGAGGCCAAAACTCACCCTGAGGCCTCACAAAACCCAGAGACTCGGGGTTGTGTGGGGCTTCCCACACGGTTCAAGGCAAGGAGAGCTGATCATTTCCAACCCAAGGAAGGCAAACAAGGGTGTCAGCACGGGAGTTAAGAAATCCCTGCCCGTGAAACCTGGGATGTGTTGCGAGAGCACGGGAACATTCCTCCTTTCTTGTTTCCTCCCCCTGCCCTGACCTTGGGCCCATTTGAGATCCTGTTGTGCAAACGGGTCTTGCAACCCAGCTCCTGCCTCCAGCAGCAAATCCTCACCTCTGGAGGGGCAGGCAGAGGCCAGCCCTGCCCTGGCACCCAGCCTGGGCTCCAAGGTAAGGGCACCCAGGAGACCTGGCTCCCCTGGGAATGCTCTGCATCCTGCACTGAGCCTGCTCTGAGCTGGGCTGGCTTCCCAACACCCCCTGTCCAGCAGCAGCTCCCTCAGGAAGGTTCTGGAAGCCAGGAGAGGTCCTTGTGCTGGTCTGCTGGGTCACGTGGGGTCATCTACCTCGCTGTGGGGTGAGGGGGTGAGGGATGTGGGAGATAATCTGCACCCCAGAACTCTGGGGGTTCCCATTCCAGGAGGGCATGGAGCCATTCCCGGTATTCTCATTTTGTTCCCACTGCCATGGGAAGGGCACATCCCCTAGACCAGGTGGCAAACCAGACGTAGGAACCCACAAATTTCCGTATCTTAATCCCTTCTATATTTAATGATTATTTTATTCTTATTACTAAAGAGTCAGGGAGGAGAAATGGGTTGGAGTTCCACTGGTGGGGGGCGGATGGTTGTAAGATGAGGGAGGGCAGGGATCTTGGGCAGGAATTGTTCCCTGGCAGGTTGGGCAGGCCCTGGAATAGAATTCCCAGAGCAGCTGTGGCTGCCCCTGGATCCCTGGCAGTGCCCAAGGCCAGGTTGGACACTGGGGCTGGGAGCAGCCTGGGACAATGGATTCTCCAGGATGAGATTTTCCAGAAGGATTTTGCAGGTTTGGATTCTCCAAGGAGTTGTTGCTCAGAGAGGCTGTGGACTCCCCATCCCTGTCCAAGGCCAGGTTGGACACTGGGGCTTGGAGCAGCCTGGGACAGTGATAGGTGTCCCTGCCCATGGCAGAGGGGTGGGAATGGGGTGATCTTCCCCAAATCATTCCGCGATTCCGCGAAGCGGAAAGCAAATCCGCCGAGGTTTCCAGCAGCCTCCTCCCAGCTCTCTGAAATCCACTGGAACATTCCCGCTGCCGTTCCTCCGCGCTCAGGGAGGCAGGGACGGTGCAGTTCCGGTCATCCTGCTGGAAAGTGCCTCTCACTTCAGTCCGTGCCTGACTTGGAGCTGAAGCTGCTCCGCATTTCCTGAGCCGGAGCCTCCCCTGGGAGCTGGAGTGGATCCAGGAGAAGGTTATTCCGGGTAAGCTGCCTGAGGGATTTCAACAGATAATTCTGTGCATCTCTAGAACAGCCTGGCTGGAGAGCAGTAATCTTTTAATTGGATTCCCTCCGGATAATTGCCCTGCTGGAGCTGCTCGTGTCCAGCTCTCTAGAAACACTTCCTGGCGTCTCCATGGAAGGCTCCAGAAACAGCTCCAAGATAAAGCCAGGAGGTGTTGATTCACCTTGGAATTTCTACAATACTCTCTCAGTGGGATGGCCAGAAATGCCTGGCTTATACATTTATCCCACCAACGTCATGGAAGTGCCTTTTGATCCTGCTCTTTTTTTTGTTCCAGAGCCACATTTAAGAACCATGAGTTGAGTATTTCTGGCGCTGCCTCTCGCTGACCTGAGCACGGAACAAAGATCAGGAATTGCCATTTTCATCGAAATTCGTGTTCATTTTGAAAACAAATCAGATTTTTCACCGTGTGTCTGCAGACCCTGGCATGTGTGCAAATCTGGGATTGTGTGCAGTGCCCGACTTGGGAGGGCCATCCTGGAGCTTGATTTTCAGGAATTTGCTGCTGTTCTAGTGGCAGAAAAAAAAACCAGCACGAGTTTCCTAAGGCAAATTGGTTGTAATAGACACCAGATTCCAGCTGAAAGTCAGGATTTGGCCCCACAAACATCCAAGAGTCTGGAGTCAAGTGGGTGTTTATCTGTTTGTCTGCTCCTCGTCTGCTCCCGTGACCTTCAACTTGTTGTCTCTGTGGAGCTGGGAATCAGAGGATTTCACGGGACAGACTCCTGGTTTTGCATGTGTGTCTCTGCTGAGGTTATCCTAAAAGTTATTCCAAGGGGAAAGCCAGCACTCCCCTCTTCAGGGACCTAACTCAGGAATTTTGTTTGACAAGGAGACAGAGCTGACCTTCCTGACAGGAATTCCCTCAAATAGGAATCCAGACCTGCATGCAAACTCTGCATCCCACTCATTCATCTGTGGAAGGAGCTGAGCTTCAGCTCTGGGTGTTCCTCGTGTTGATGCATTCCCATTTGAGCTGGGATTTCAGTGCTGTGCCATGAGTATTGACCCCAAAGGGAAAAGCTCCTCCTGGCAAACTGATCCTGCTCCAGAACAACCCCAAAGATCCAAATTCCAAATCGTGGAATGATTTGGATGGTTTGGCTGAAGGCAAAGAGCAGAGAACTGGGCAGATCCCCATCTCTGGGGGTTGATTTTGCCAACCCACACCCAGAATGATCAAATTCTGCATCGTTAAAATAGAAACACAGATCCCACAGCTCAGGGCTCACCTGGAGTAATTTAATCGCAGAAGGGAGGTCTCAAATCTCTCATCAAACCCAGAATTTCTCGTAAAACTGATCCCTAAAACTTCATATTTTGTGCTTTATTCGGGTTTCAATTTTGATAAATATTCCACATATTGCTGAAAATATCAGAACTAAACCCACAAATGGTCAAGAGTGGGTTGGGGAATGATGTGACACTTGTGTCCCCACTTACCAGGAGCCCAGACCTGTGGGGAGGAGATTTGTTCCCATTCCTTACTCCAAAGGCTCCATCTCAGCCTGGAGCCATTTGTTTGACCTCCAGCTCTGCCTAAACACCCTGAGAAACGAGAGGGAGCCTGATGAGATAGAAAAATATCTCGGGCACTTCAGCCAGGGAAGCAGGAGAGGATTTAATCTCATCCAGAGACACGTTTTCCCACAAATCAGGACAGTGGGACGCCCCTTGGTTTTTCTCTTGGAGCACGGTGTGGGATGCAGGCCCCAGCTTCAGTTGGAATCATTGCTCTCAATCCCATTTCCTACTGGAAGGGACAATTAAAGAACCAAAATGTTTATCTTTCCCTTTGGATATCATTCCAGTGAAACAAGCCCATGTCAACAAAAAGTCCATGTCAACAGTCCACGGTGACCCAAAATGAGATCCTCCTGCTTTTTACATGTGTAGATTAAAAAAAAACCAAAAAACCCCCCTAGAAAACAAACAAAAGCCAAAACTATTAAAAATCTATTATAAAAAAAACCAAACAAAAACAAAAAACCAAAACAAACAAAAAACAACAAAAACAAACAAACAAACAAAAATACACACACACAAAAAAACAACCTAGAAAACAAACAAAACCCAAACCTATTAAAAGAAAATCTATTATAAAAAAAAAACACNAAAAAAAAAAAATAAAAATAAAAAAAAAAACCCCCCAAAAAAAAAAAAAAAAAAAAAAAAAAAAAAAAAAAAAAAAAAAGAAAAGAAAAGAAAAGAAAAGAAAAAACAGGCCATGAGGAAATGACCAAATAGAAAGAAGTGATGCTCTGACCCCATAAACTAAAGGCATTTGGAGTATTTGGCTGGAATGATGGATACATTCCTGTCAGAAATGCTCTAAGGTGTAATCAGGTGCTTTAACCTGTCCTTTGATAAGGGACAATGATTTTAAACTGACAGAGAATGGAATTAGATGGGATATTAGGAAGGAATTCCTCTCTGGGAAGGTGGGCAGGCCCTGGAATAGAATTCCCAGAGCAGCTGTGGCTGCCCCTGGATCCCTGGCAGTGCCCAAGGCCAGGTTTCCTGGGGACAGGACCACCATGTATTCCATAAATTCAAAGGAAAATACCGATTTGCTGAGTCTCCTTCAGGAAAGCAAAGGAAAATATAAGTCTTCAAGGGGTGTTATCCATATTTAAATCAGAACAAAAATACCTTTGAGAATTTGGGTGGTTTGTCCCATGGGACTGAAACTCCCATAATGGGCAGTGGAGCTGGGGAAGGGGCTGGAGAGGGAGTCACAGGAGAATCCCAGGACTCCTTCAGTTTTATCTTTGGTGTTTTTCAGGCTCTGTGCTGCCCAGGGTGCAGCTCCCAGCCTCACATTCAGGCTCACTCAGCTCTGCACAGAGCAGGGACACAAAACAAATCCNGGGACACCTCCAGGGATGGGCACTGCAAAGCTCCCTGGGCAGCCCCTGCCAAGGCCTGAGCACCCTTTCCATGGGGAAATTCCTGCTGCTGGCCCAGCTGAGCCTCCCCTGGCCCAGCCTGAGGCCGTTCCCTCTCCTGCTGTCCCTGTGCCCTGTGTGAGAAATCAGGTTGTGATTGGTGT
>VWYO01021110.1:49852-63225 GCA_013400275.1 Rhadina sibilatrix | reverse complement strand
CCCTTCAGCCAAGGAGTCCCAGGAGGGGAGGGCAGGTGGTGAGGGTGTTGTCAGACTGATGCTGAGGAGCTTGGGCACGGCAGGTGTGGGAAATGGATTTGTAGAGAATTTTTAAAGCTTGACAGAGGGCTCACATAGTATGCATCTGCATGTGAACTCTGANCAGAGGGCTCACATAGTATGCATCTGCGTGTGAACTCTGAGATAAAGTATGCTGATTTGGAAAGGCTGTGGAACAGGACAGACATTGTTGAGAGAGAAATGGAACTAGAAACAAGTTTCAGATGATGACTTTGCAATTAGACTAGATATTTTAGAGAAATAGAATTCTGGAAGGTGCATTGTAGTAGGACCCACAAGGGCTAATTTTAGATGATTGGCTTTAGAGCATTAACAGCATTGTGTGGCAAAAGCTGATAAGCCAAGAAACACTTATAATGTATTGGAATTAAGGAATAGTTTGGCTTCTGATTTTAGTAGCGTGAATCATCTGTACTGTCTCAGCCTTCACATAATAGAATAAAAGTCTTAAAAACACCTCTCTGTTGCTCCATCTCTGGGTCAGCAAAAGGGATAATCCCAGAGGGCCATTGTGGGCTGCTCCTGTGGCCCCGTGAGGGTGGCAGGGGCTGGCAGGAGGTGACTGCAAGGGTTTGCATCGAGTGGACATCCTGTGGAACTGGCAGCTTGAGCAGCTGGGGAGGGTCAGGCTGGGAGAATGAAGATGGTTTTTATTCTCCTTTGGACCCAGTTATTTGGGATTTATTTACTGACAAAGAAGGAAGCAGAGAGTTCTTGAAATGCCCTTGCCTTGGAGAAGAGTGGTTTCATCAGTCTTGCAAACACACAGGAAGGACCTGTCTGGTGAGGGAAGGCCTGATTTTGAAATCAGCCAAATCATAGAACCAAGGAAGAATTTGGATTGGAAGGGATCTCTAAAGGTCATCTAGCCCAACACCCTTGCAATGAGCAGGCACACCTTCACTCTCTAAATGTTTCACTAAGACAAAAAAAACTACAAAAAGTCAGTGAGGTGCTCATCCTCCTTAGCTCAGGCAGCCCGAGCAGCCTCTGTAACAGGGCCATCATTTCCTCTGCCCATCCTCTTACCTACTGAGACAAAAGGGGAAGAACAGGTTTTTTTGGTCTAACATCAGGTGTTTAAAAGGTAACAGATAATTTCGAGTTACTTGCCCAGGCTCTTCCTACATCAGAAAAGAGCAGCAGAAGCTTCCAGAGGCCAGCTCATTTCCTGGTGACATTTTATAGGCAGTTATGTGGCATCCAACCATCTATCAGTAGGTTTATGACCTTTGATGCCTTAGATTTCAGCTTTCATAGTTTCAGATTCTGTGCTGCCTAAGGATGTAGTTTTGAGCCTCATATTAGGTGTCAGTCAGCTCTCTTCACAGAGCAAATAGACAAAACAAATCTTTTCCTGCTGAGGACCAAGGACAACTTTCAGCCCAAAATGCATAAACAATGGTGGACTGAAGGGAGGAACAAGAAGGATGGGACCTCACAGCCTGCAGCTGCAGTTGGACAATTAAACCCCAATGTGCAAATGGACCAAAACTGATAAAAATGTAAAATCTTGTGATCAGGTTGCCATTTTGTGTGGCCATTCCCAACCCACCCTGGGTGCAGCCTTGGTCAGGCTCCTGTAATGCCCAGGGTGGGTCCTGGAAGCCTTTTAATAAATATCTACTTTATTCTCAAACTCTGTTTCAATCAGCCTTCCTAAGGCATCACCTTCAGAAAGAATTTGAAGCTGAACATTTTGCAGATCACTGACCAGTCACTCTCATCCTTATTTTTAAATTTTCTCCCCCTTTTTTTTTTTCCCCTCCCCTTTTCGGAGCAGCAAACGCTGTTTACTCCTCTGTTCCCGAGGTGCTGGTGCAGATCCTTGGTGACATTTGCCACCTGTGCCCTGCTGAGGGGTGCCCTGATGTGTCCCAGGAGCTCATTCACTCCCCTGGCTCTGCCTCACCGAGCTCTTTGCCTTGTTCATTAACATAATTACTTCCTTGCATTAGCTTACGCCTGCAATAAAACCTCTGCTCCTCCTGTTGGAAGCCACAGAGGTTGAAAGCTTGGTAATAAAAATCATCAGTGACTTAACAAATTACTTTCACCTCGACTATTTGGCTGATTTGGCAGAGCTCCCTTTGCCTGTGCTGAGTTTTTCCCAGTGCAAGGGCACTAAAAAAAAAAAAAAACAAAACTTCCTTTATTAGTGAGCTCACCTTGATTGTGATGGCCAAGAGCAGATGGGAGGTAAGAGGAAATTCCCTGCATTGCATGGAATAATAGCCATTCCTAAATGCAAGGACAACATTCAGCTCTGGGAATGATGCTGGGAAGAACCAGAAATTGGATTTTAAGAAGAATTTTTTTGTACAGCTCCGAGTCCTTAGAGCTCTGTGCTTTGCCTGGGATTGAAGTCTCTTCAAGAAACAGCTTCCATTCAAATTTATTTTTGCCCTGCTCTGCCTCTTTCTGCCTCCCACGGGAATTATTTCACAACTGGAAAGTAAATCTTGCAGTAAGACCTCCCATACAATCTGCCCAGAGGGGGATTGATTGTTGTTTTTAAAAGGACATCACTGATAGGGAGAGGTTGGATGCTAAATGGGCTTTTCAATCCAGACAGGAACACAACAAAGCCAAGAGAAAAATATGAAAACTGAGAGCAGTTTTCTTATAAGAGCAGAATCCTCAGAGAATTATGGTTTTCTCAGTCTCCTGGAGTTTGTGATCAGCTCTAAACATGTGTTTGGTGCCTTTCCACACAATCTGAGGTATTTTACAGATGTGTGTGGGGCAGGCAGGACGTGCAAGGTGCTCAGTGCCTGCTGAAGTGGCAGCTGAGCATGCAGTGGAGTCCCATGGCTCTCAAACAACATTAGAAGCTTGATTTTAGGAAAATAAATTCCATCCCTGGGCTCTGATGAGGGATTTAGGGAGGAAGCTGGTACTTTTAGGGAGCAATATGCTTGACCTATTTAGGTGTCTTCTTAAAGACGAGGTGAATTGTCCCCTTGACCAATTTCATGTGGGCTGAGGAGCTCAGGGAGAGGCCTCCAAACCTCAGGGAAAGCCTAAGGGGGGAGCTGGAATTAACCCCTGACTCTCAAGCCCATCTCCATTGCCTGTCTCTCAAGAGAGAAGACAAAACAGAACCAGGTTTTGGTTTTAGCCTGGCTGGGAAGTCGTGGTGACCTGTGTGCCTCAGCTGTGCCTCGGCCATGTGTCACCTCCTGTGCCAGGCAGGCAAATTGCCCCCACTCTGCAATCAGGGTAATTAGGGAAAGCAGTGTTTTGAGCTGCTGCAACCCTCGGAATAAAACATTTCATTTGAATCAAAGTGCTCTGATCAAAGTTGGAGAATTAAGATAACAAAAGAGCAATTAGGGAAATTTTCCAAATGAACGGCTCGTGTGGGTGGAAATAGGTTCTTTCAAAAATGTCATCAAAACATCTGAGCTCTTTAAGAATGCTCCTTTTCTTTTTGTTTGGAAATTGCTCATTTAGGAGAACAACACAGCAACACGGGTGTGTCACAGGCTGGTGTCACCTGCTCTTCTCCACTTTGCTTCTCCTGAGAAGGAGTGCCCCAAATCCCAGGGTGATGGGGACAGCTCTGTGCCCCAGCCGTGTGACCCAGACCAAGGTCTGACTGCTGAAAGGTTCACAGAGGTGCCCAGAGCACTTCCAGGACAGGTGTTGTACAGCAAAGGTCCTTCCCTCAGGCTCCCACTCCTTCCTGAGGATCAGGGGCTGTGGGAGGTTGGGGGTCTCTATGGATGAGGAGCTGGACAAGCCCCAGCCTCGTGGATTTGCAGCCCTGGGGAGCAGCTGTGGGCAGAGTTGGAGGGAGGGGATTCTGCCCCTCTGCTCGACTCTGGTGAGATCCCACCTGCACTGCTGT
This sequence comes from Rhadina sibilatrix, assembly GCA_013400275.1. Lineage (NCBI taxonomy): Eukaryota > Metazoa > Chordata > Aves > Passeriformes > Phylloscopidae > Rhadina > Rhadina sibilatrix. The sequence goes on along the minus strand of VWYO01021110.1, from coordinate 59,291 downwards.
GTCCAGCTCGGGGGTCTCCAACATAGGATGAACCTGGAGCGAATCCAGAAGAGTCCATGGGGAGGTGCCAAGGGCTGGAGCCCCTCAGGAGCTCCCCTGGAGCCAGGCTGGGAGAGCTGGAGGTGCTCACCTGGAGAGTAGAAGGCTCCAGGGAGAGCTCAGAGCCCCTTGCAGGGCCTGAAGGGGCTCCAGGAGAGTTGGAGAGGAACTGGGGACCAGGGATGGAGGGACAGGACACGGAATGGCTTCAAGATGAAAAAAGGGCAGGATTAGGTGGGATATTGGGAAGGAATTCTTGGCTGTGAGGGTGGGGAGGCCTTGGCAGGGTGCCCAGAGAAGCTGTGGCTGCCCCTGGACCCCTGGAAGTGTCCAAGGCCAGGCTGAATGGAGCTTGGAGCAGCCTGGGATAGTGGAAGGTGTCCCTGCCCATGTGGGGCAGGAGGGTGGCACTGAATGAGCTTTGCTGACCCTTCCAACCCAAACCCTTTTGTGATTAAAAAATCAGAAAGTGTGGCAAGACTCACAGGGGCTGGAAAGTTCCCTGATGGGCTCTGGCAGAGTGTGAATTGTCCCACTTTGCAGTTCTGCTTCATCAGAAAAGAACCCGAGGGTGGAAAACAAAGCAAACCAAGCCTGACAAAGAGTGCAGGCTGCACCTTGAGCAGGCAGAGGGATTTGCACTGCCAGACACCTGCCTCGGGCTGATCAAAAAGCCTCTGCCTCACTGACAGGTGAAGCGATTTTCCTGGTGCTGGGAGAAGAGATGAACTTTCAGGGAATGCCTCTGAGCACAAAACGAGCTGCTCCGACTTTGATGAGTGCAGCTCGGGCTGAAATCGTCCCCTGCAAGGAGAGGGACCCGGAGCTGCCACTGCTGGAATTGTGCAGCAGGGAGAGCATGGGATGGGGGGCTCAGCCAGGATGNATGAGAGGTTCAGCCAGCATGGAATGGGGAGTTCAGGCAGGATGGAATGGAGCTCAGGCAGGGTGGAATGGGGTTCAGGCAGCATGGAATGGGGTTCAGCCAGCTTAGAATGGGGGGTTCAGGCAGGATGGAATGGGATTCAGCCAGGATGGAATGGGGGGTTCAGCCAGGATGGAATGGGGAGTTCAGGCAGGGTAGAATGGGGGGCTCAGCCAGGATGGAATGGGGGGCTCAGCCAGGATGGAATGGAGGGTTCAGCCAGGATGGAATGGGGGGTTCAGCCAGGATGGAATGGGGGGCTCAGCCAAGATCGTCTCCTTATGCACCTGAGATGACCTTTCAAGCCTGTTCCTCAGGTCAGGAAGAACAAGCACACCAGAAACATCCAGGAAACCCTGGATTCTGTCCTTTGCTCTGTGAGTGAGGGCTCTGGAGGGGCCTTGGGAAGCCCCAGTTGCTTCAGTGGGTTGATCTGGTGGGGTTATCAGGCTCAGATTTCCCATCTTCTCCCCAAACACCTTGCAGTTGTGCTTTTCTTGCTGTAGCTGAGCATCCATCCTCAGCACACAGATGTTGGTTTCTCCCTCAGCCCCAAGGAGTGGGAAGGGCCTGCCATTCCCCTCAGGGATGAAAAAGGAGGGTTCCTTTCCCTCATCCCAGCCCTGTGGTGTGGGGGGATGGTGATGTGGAAGAGGAGGGTTTGGTCCCTTCACGTGACGTGGTGGGGAGGGACAGGGACCTGATTCAAGGCAGGGGTTTTATCATCATTTCATGCATCTGGAAGTCAGATGAGTTCCTGCACCTGCATTCCTCATCCTGGGACCCCTTTCTAAGCCCCAGCTCTGAGTTAAGCTCTTCCAAAGGCTCTTGGTCAGACTGACCTTGGTTTCCTGTTTGAGGGTGAGGTGAGTTCCCTTCTGGATGGGACCATTTCTCTCTCTTGACTACAGAAGGAAACTGGGGGGAGAATCTCAGGGTGAAATATCTACATTTTATCCAGAAGGAGGTCCCACCCTCATCTTCCCTGCTGCCATCAGAGCTGCACCTCCCCCAGGCTTTCAGGAGAGCAAAAACTGCAGAGAATTTGATCTGCAGCACATTGCAGGATCCAAAATATTCACTGCATCTTTAATCTTTTGCATGCTAATGCAGGTCTAGACAAACCAGGGCAGCTTGTGCTGAGCTCAGCTCCCTGCTGCTCCTCTGGGATGTTGAAAATTACATGAGCAGCAGTGAAGAGGATTATTTTTATTTTTATTTTTATTTTTATTTTTATTTTTATTTTTATTTTTATTTTTATTTTTATTTTTATTTTTATTTTTATTTTTATTTTTATTTTTATTTTTATTTTTATTTTTATTTTTATTTTTATTTTTATTTTTATTTTTATTTTTATTTTTATTTTTATTTTNTTTTTCTTTTTCTTTTTCTTTTTCTTTTTCTTTTTCTTTTTCTTTTTCTTTTTCATTTTATGGTGGAAAGTTTTCTGAATTTTCAATGCCAGGCTTTCACCTTGGCAAATGAAAATATACCTGGAATAGGTGAGGGACTCATCTGACAGATTCCTGTCATGATTGATTACCTACAAACACATTCTAGATCCTCAAGAAATAAAAGTTAAGCAGCCAAAACATAAGGCGTGAGCAGTGAGTGTTCACCCATCGTGGGATGGAGGTACAAGGTTCACATTCCTTCTGCCCTGTCCTCCTTTTATCCTTATTTTCCCATTGGTGGAGATAAAATGGGAAAAGGAAAAAATTAGAGGAAACCAAACATCCAAACTGCTGAACGAGCAGCAAGCAGTTCCCTCTGAGACCTGTAGTGAGAAAAGGGATTCAATAGTCCCCATCCAGCCCTTCTCTGCCTGCATTTGGAAATGGTGATTACACCACCAGAGGCACATCTCCCAGTGATGCACATCAATCCTAAAGTGCCCTCCTCTGCTGGGCGTACAGGATGGGCTCATCCATCTTCACCAAAATAAACCGGGAGCCTTTGCAAAGAAGATTTCCAGCCAGAGGTCACCATCTCTCCTGGAAGCTGCAATTTAGGAAGAAAAATGTGATTGAACTTCTTATGGGAGGTATGTGACAGAGTGTTTAAAGCTGTGGGGTCACACACGGCCTCCCAGTGCCTGGAAGGAATGTTGTGTGTCCCAGAGCAGAGGCAATAATGCCAATCCTGTTACTGCCCTGTGGGAATCCAGGGCATTCCTTTGGATGCCCTGGACAGTCAGAGACCTGAACAACAGGGTTTGAAACCTGTACAGAGGTCTGGGATCTGTACAGAGGTCTGGGATCTGNAGTAGCTTTGAGGAGATTGGGTCAGAGTAGAAATGACCTGTTTAGTACAGATTGTAGATATTGGTGTGTAATTGTAGATAATAAATACATAATAATTGGTGTAAGAGGTGGTGAGTCTCCATCGGAGGGGGAGTCTTCACCTGATGCCCCAGCTGCAGAGACCTTGGCAGGGCACAAGCGAATGAAAAGATAAGAAATAACAAACAACATGAGCAACCTTGAAAACCGAGGATCTGAAGATTCTGTTGTGTTCTTGCATCTGGCCCAGGGGCTTTTCTGAAGGCAAAAGTCTCTAAACCACCCAAATCTCAGGAAACAAAACCCAACCCGAGACTGCCCTGCTGGCTGTGTTAGAATTTGGTGCACGTCGCTGGGCCAACGTCACTCACAGTGGTCAGACACTCCTCAGCAGGGGTACCCGGAGCTGGGAAAACTGGGAGAGCTGGGAAAGCCTCCTGGGCTGCTTCTCTCACTGCATCAGGAGGGGATGTCAGGGCAAAAACGGAGCTGAAGGAGACATCACAGCTCTGATACACTATTGAGATTTATAACATTTGAGCTGAAATTACACAGAGAAAATGAGGCTTCCTTGGATCAGGGCAGCTCTCTGGAGCTGTCTGGAGCTGTTCAGAGCTCTCTGAAGATGTCTGGAGCTATCTGGACCTCACTGGGGTTGTCTGGAGCTGTTTGGAGCTCTCTGGAGCTGTCTGGAGCTGTCTGGAGCTCTCTAGAACTGTCTGCAGCTCTCTGGACCTGTCTGGACCTGTTTGGAGCTGTTCAGAGCTGTCTGAAGCTCTCTGGGTCTCTCTGGAGCTGTTAGGAGCTCTCTGGAGCTGTTTGGAGCTCTCTGGAGCTGTCCAGAGCTGTCTGCAGCTCTCTGGAACTCTCTGGATCTGTCTGGGGCTCTCTGGAGTTGTGCAGAGCTCTCTGCAACTCTCTGGAACTCTTTGGAGCTGTTTGGAGCTCTCTGGATCTGTCTGGAGCTGTTCAGAGCTCTCTGCAGCTCTCTGCAGCTCTCTGGAGATGTTTGGAGCTCTCTGGATCTGTCTGGAGCTGTCCAGACCTCTCTGCAGCTCTCTGGAACTCTCTGGATCTGTCTGGGGCTCTCTGGATCTGTCTGGAGCTGTCCAGAGCTCTCTGCAACTCTCTGGAACTCTCTGGATCTGTCTGGGGCTCTCTGGAGCTCTCTGGAGCTCTGTGGATCTGTCTGCAGCAGCTGTCTGAGCTCCACTAGGAGAAAAGGAACAAACTCCTGCAGGGCACCACGGAGGCTGAGACCGAGCAGGGAGAAGCTGTGATGTTCCTGCCAGGAAAAGGAGCCTGGGTCTGGCTGCCAGCTCCTCACCCAGGAGACATCAGGCTCACACCAGCCCAGCTGCTTCCTGACCAGCGGTGGAGAGATGTGGAGTGCTGATGGTTTTGGGGAGAGTTCAGGAGGGTTTTGGGGCTCAAGCTGAAGAGCACACGGAACCAGGAGGGTTTGGGGCTCAAGCTGAAGAGCACACGGAACCAGGAGGGTTTGGGGACACAGTGGGGCAGGTGGGGAGAGGGGAGGACACCGGTGTTCAGTCAGAGAGGGAGGAGGAAGAGGAGTCACCCCTTTGCTGAGCTACCTGGAAAGGGAACACCGTGACAGAAGGGCCTGGAGCTACACAGGTGTTACTTCAAAATCTGGTCCAAAGTTCTGGGCTTCAGTGCTGGTGACTCTGGATGCGATTCCAGAGCATCCTCTGGCAAGGGATTGCTGCCTTCCACTCCTCTTTGCAGCTGCAGAGCTCTGCTTCAGGCCTGTTTATGTTTGATAAAACTCCAAAACTTTGGACATCAGTGCTGGCTCGTTCATTGTGCCAAAGTTAACCAGGCTCATCTTCTTCTTGTTCCCAGCTTATCCCTGGGCAGCCAGGGGATGATTTCTTCTCCTCAGCTTGCTCAGGGTGGAAAAGAAAACCCAAACACCCCAACATCTCATCGAAACCTCTCCTCTTTTCATTTAAAACAATTCATTTTCCTGTTGCTATCTGCACATTTTAGAAGTTGCTCTCTCTCTTTTCCTTATGATCTCCTTTTGGACTTGGGATGGGTTCAGGATATTTTCCTCCTGATGGGGGGCAGATCAGCACCCTTCTGGCACAGCATTCACAGGGCAGCTGTAGGAAGTGTCCGTGTGTCTGTCCCCATCTCCAGGGATGAGCTCCTTGCTGTGAGTGAGGCTGGTGGTGTCATCAGGAAAAGGACAGGAGAGCATGAAGAGCATCCCATGGTGGAGAAAGGAGTGGTGCTGTCCTTCAGAGCAACACTGCTCCCTCCTGTTCATGGGCCCAGCCCAGGAATGGTGCAGAGGGATGAATTTCACCCTCTTGGACCAACACATTGGCATCTGCTTTAATCCAGGCCCGAGCTGCTGTTCGCAGAGCTGAGTCCTGCCTCCCTGGCTGCCCAGCACTGCAGGTCCTGTGGAACAGGGCATTCATTTCTCTCTGTTTGCTCACCAAGAGGGTTGAGGGGGAGGTGTAGGTACCAGGCTGAGCAGATTCTGGGGACAGTGACCATGACAAATGCACGAGGCTCCTTCAGATCCCTGCCTGGAGAGATGCTGAGACAACGATGGATGAGTGCGTTGCCTGATCCTCTTTCCCACTCGTTGTGGAGTGCCAGGGTTCTCAGGATTCCAGTCACAAGGTTTGGGCTTTTTCCCATATCAGCCACCCCTTTTTGTCCAGGTTAGCAACCCTGGAGCCCCTCTGAACTTCCCCACAGGTTTCCAGCAGTCACTAAAAATCAAAATCTCACTGCCAGCTTTGGGATTTGAATGAAAGTAGATGAAAAGATGAAAACTGAATGTGTTAAGTGGCACCAGAGAGCCAAGCTGGTGCCTTGCTCTTCTCAGAAGTTGGCTGTAGGGTAAATTCAAATGGGATTTTGGGAAGGAATTCTTTCCTGTGAGGGTGGGGAGGCCCTGGCACAGGGTGCCCAGAGAAGCTGTGGCTACCCCTGGATCCCTGGAAGTGTCCAAAGCCAGGATGGACAGGGCTTGGAACACCCTGGAATAGTGAAAGGTACCCATGGCAGGGGGTAGAACCAGATTTTTAAGGTCCCTTCCAACCCAAACTGTTTTAGGGCTCTATGGTTTCCCCTCGATGGATCTAACTGCAGAATGCACTTAAAATGTGCTTGAAAACATTTTAAATTTGCAGCCCAAGTTCAGCCATGGCTGTTGGAAAGCCCAGGGAAGCAGCAGATGCAGCAGTGGATTTTTCAGGCTTCTGGATCTTGCTGCACTCCCCTGATTGACACAGCAGCAGAGAGAGTTCAAGCAATCCCTCAGGGGAAAAAAAAAAAAGAGCCTTTCAAACAAACAGGAAAGATATGACTGTTTGCTTAAAATGCTAAACATATCGGAATTAGTAAATAAAGTTGTAAATAAATTCAAATAAGGCTTAAGGATTCCTGCCTGACACTGTTATGCCACTTGTGATATTTCTGTGTACAGTAGGAGAGATGAAAAAAAAAACAAAAAACAAACACTCACAAAATAGATGAAAATCAATGCAAAAGGAAATAAAGCTTTAGATTAAAAATGGAGATTCGGATTCAACTCTTCCTTTGAAGATCCTTTGGAATCAGCAGAAAAAAATAAATCTCCCCAAACTTAATCAAATTCAGTTTCCCAAGAGCAGTGTTTGTTTTTTTGTTTTGTTTTGTTTTGTTTTTCTGGTTTTTTTGTTGTTTTTGTTTTTGTTTTTTTGTTTTTTTTGTTTTTTGTTTTTTGTTTTTAACAGGTAAGAGATTAAGCATGGACAGCCACAGCAACATCCCCTCTTTTATTACCACAAACATAAAATGACATCAATCTATTGGAGACAATTGTAGGAACAGCACACAACCTTCACCTCTGGGCAGCAGATCCCCAGAACTCTTTCCAGCCCTGACTTACCTCAGTTTGTGTAAGCCAGGCTGTTAATCATTTATTTGATTCCCTTTTCTGGCCTGTGACCAAGCAAAGTCTGTGGCTCAGCTTTCACTCCTGCACCTTTTACCCTTTTCTGCTGACATTATTGAGGTCAAGTGGAGGTGTCTCTGTTTTCTCTTATTTATGCTCCAGTGTGTGTTGCTCTCTGAAGCTCTGGTGCATTAATAAATTTACTGCCAACCTTAATAGACCCCAGGCTGGTCATGGGGCAGAGCATGGCCTTGGTGAGAGCTTCTCCTCTACACACAACATAAAGTCAATTTGTATCTCTCCAGGTAAATTTTTGCCCCTCATTTCTGGGATGAAAATCCGAATCCTTGTGGTTATTGGAAAGAGGCCGTGCTGGAAGGCAGGGACAGAGACGGGGTGTGAACTGAAAGAGGGGAAATTTAGGTTAAATATTGGGAAGAAATTCTTCCCTCTGAGGGTGGTGAGGCCTTAGCAGAGGCTGCACAAAGAAGTTACAGCTGTCCCATCCCTGGAAGTGCCCAAGGCCAGGTTGGATGGGGCTTGGAGCACCCTGGGATAGTGGAAGGTGCCCTGTGGGTTAAAACTGAATTAAGTTCTCTTCCCACCCAAACCAGTTCTGTTCTGTAGTTTCGTGACTGAAGACCTCCAAGGGCTTTGCAGGGCTTCCATCCCTGGATTCTTGGGAAGCTTCCTCCCACACCTGCCCCTCCCAGCCCGCGTACAACAAATCACTCTGCCACCCTCCTCACAGAGTGGCATTTGTTCTGTGACACCTCCTGAGCCTGCAGGGGCCCAGGGGGACATCCCAGGCTCTGCAGGACAGGCAGGACAGGAGGGAGGAGCACCTCCATCCCCGGGGTTGTGTGGGTGTCCTTTGGGCCACGTCTCCCCCCGTGCTGGCATCAGGGGATGCTTTGTGCACTGAACAAACCGCAGGGGCTCCTAAATTAACCTCTCCCACATCCTTTTCCAGGGGTTTTTCTCCTCCTGTTTCCCTCCATGCTGGACTCCACATCCGAAGAGTTTTATTATTTATGAGCCTCTCTCAGCTGAAGGGGAGCAGATGATGTTTTATGGATGTCCTTTCAGACTGAACACAGGCTGGATGGCTCCTGGAGGGTTTCCAGTCATCCCCCCCTCGACTTTGTCAGGGATTGCAAGGCTTGTACCAGCCCTCCCCTTTGCAGAAAATCCTGCGGNGGGCAGAGCATGGCCTTGGTGAGAGCTTCTCCTCCACAGACAACATGAAGTCAATTTGTATCTCTCCAGGTAAATTTTTGCCCCTCATTTCTGGGATGAAAATCCGAATCCTTGTGGTTATTGGAAAGAGGCCGTGCTGGAAGGCAGGGACAGAGACGGGGTGTGAACTGAAAGAGGGGAAATTTAGGTTAAATATTGGGAAGAAATTCTTCCCTCTGAGGGTGGTGAGGCCTTAGCAGAGGCTGCACAAAGAAGTTACAGCTGTCCCATCCCTGGAAGTGCCCAAGGCCAGGTTGGATGGGGCTTGGAGCACCCTGGGATAGTGGAAGGTGCCCTGTGGGTTAAAACTGAATTAAGTTCTCTTCCCACCCAAACCAGTTCTGTTCTGTAGTTTCGTGACTGAAGACCTCCAAGGGCTTTGCAGGGCTTCCATCCCTGGATTCTTGGGAAGCTTCCTCCCACACCTGCCCCTCCCAGCCCGCGTACAACAAATCACTCTGCCACCCTCCTCACAGAGTGGCATTTGTTCTGTGACACCTCCTGAGCCTGCAGGGGCCCAGGGGGACATCCCAGGCTCTGCAGGACAGGCAGGACAGGAGGGAGGAGCACCTCCATCCCGGGGTTGTGTGGGTGTCCTTTGGGCCACGTCTCCCCCCGTGCTGGCATCAGGGGATGCTTTGTGCACTGGACAAACCGCAGGGGCTCCTAAATTAACCTCTCCCACATCCTTTTCCAGGGGTTTTTCTCCTCCTGTTTCCGTCCATGCTGGACTCCACATCCGAAGAGTTTTATTATTTATGAGCCTCTCTCAGCTGAAGGGGAGCAGATGATGTTTTATGGATGTCCTTTCAGACTGAACACAGGCTGGATGGCTCCTGGAGGGTTTCCAGTCATCCCCCCCTCGACTTTGTCAGGGATTGCAAGGCTTGTACCAGCCCTCCCCTTTGCAGAAAATCCTGCGGATTTGCAGAGTTTTAGCTGGAAGTTACTATCAAGACATTTGCTTTTTAAAGAAAAACAAACAAACAAACAAACAACCCCCCCCAAACCAACCAAACAAAATAAAACAAA
>VWYO01021110.1:15597-30547 GCA_013400275.1 Rhadina sibilatrix | reverse complement strand
AAAAAAAAAAAAAAAGACTTCTTGTTTTGTAGCATTTACAGTCAAAAAACAATCATGATATACAACAGTGGGTGAATTGTCCTGGCCAGGCATCAGACACTGCCATTGCTGACATCTCCAGCTGAGACAGTTGCAGGGAACTCTTTATTCAAGGAAAGTAGGCACTTTGAGTGAGGTTTTCAACTGCCCCAGAACAGGCTTGGAGAGGTGCAGCAGTAGGTTTTGATTGGATCATGGAGAAATTCTTCCCTATGAGGGTGGGGAGGCCCTGGCACAGGCTGCCCAGAGAAGCTGTGGCTGCCCCTGGATCCCTGGAAGTGCCCAAGGCCAGGCTGGACAATGCTTGGAGCATCCTGGGATAGTGGAAGGTGTCCCTGCTCATGGCAGGGGGTGGAATGAGATGAGTTTTGAGGTCCCTTCCAACCCAAACCATTCCGTGATTCCACGGTCTCCCCCATGATTGCAAAGAGATTCACTGTACAATGAAATGAAATCGTCATTTCAACCCCAATAGATTCATGGCAAAGTTGAAAATTGAGGCTGAGAAGTTTGTCAGAGGCAGTTTCAAAGGTGCTGTGCTGCCTTTTCCGTAGTCACAAAATTAACCAGTGTAAAACCACCTCGATACCATCGTGCATTTGGGGAGGGACAGAGTCAGCAGAGAGCAAAGCACAAATCTCTTGTCACACGTGCAGCAGGATAAATGGAACAAGCAAAGGTCTGATTTGTTATTGCTCCCATCTGGAGGGTAAACCTGACATTTCCATCTGCCAATAGCAATTTATTGTGAAGCAGAGCTGCGGGGAAGGTTTCCTCATGCTAAATCAATGAGCAGAAGAAATGAACCTTGTGTTACAACCAAATAAGAAGCTTAATCACAGCCTACATGTCTGGCTGCATAAATAATTCAGATGCATGCAGCTGCAATTTCAATATATTAAATCCAAACCTCCCAAACAGCCCCGTGAAAAAACAAAAATTAATATTCCATTAGTAAAGAAACGGAGTAAATTGAAATTCAGGTTTGTTCTCAGTTTGTATTTGTGGAATAAAGAACTTTTTACAACCCACAAGGAAAATAACTGTATTAATGATCATCTGGGGGTTATTCTATCCCAGTTAAACTCTCTTTGCTGGAGCCACAGTCAAAATTCTCAGTTGAACCCTCAGTGCCCCAAAGAATTATTCCTGTCACTGAGCCAAGGTCATGAATTTCAGGTGTATTACTGGAGGTAGAAAATGTTTTCTCCACTTTTCTTAAAAACTCTGAATTTATATTTTTCTTACAAACGGGAACATTCACTAAGTGAAAATAATTATGTTCTCAACAACAGCAGCATCCTTTTCGGTGGCAAGTATTTTTCAACAGTGTAATATTCAAGGTTTCCATGTGCATTGCTGTCTTGGGTTGTGGAGCCTGGGGTGTGTGTTCTATTTTCATTTGTTAAAAGCAGTTGAGGAGATGTTTTTTCTTTATCAGTTGTAACTCAAGGTGGGAGAGGCCAGATGCCTTCTGATAATGGGCCATTAGCACCTCCCCAGGCTGTACCCCGGCATTCCATCATCCCNCCAGCTTTCCCTGGCAGATACCTGTCATTCCAAACCGAGACAATTGCTCACCAAAAAATTCTTATTACAAGAATTTGATTTCAATATTAACATAGAGCAGATTATTTACATAAGGAGAGAATATTGCATATCCTGTGAGGTGTGCAGGTGTGTATTTCAAGCAAAACCATAATTGCTCCCCCAGCTTTGAAGTGAAATGGGTTTGTGTAGCATCCTCTTCATCACACCCTTTTTACTGGTGTTGTCTCCCATGATACACCTCTTTCTTCACAGGAACTTGTTACCAATTTTTGTGTTCACTAATCTGGCAGGAACCAGAGCAGCTGTGTCTCAGGAGGCCAAGGACAAATACTGGTGATCCATCCATTCCTTGGAAGTCCAGGTTCTTCCTGGCACCACCTCTGCAGTCAACACCTTAGACCTTTGCAGAGGAGTTCACATCCACCAGGAATCCCTAAATCCCTCCTTTATGATTTCCATGCCATGCATTCAGCGAGAGGAGGATTTTGTGTGGTGCACTTTTTGCCCCTTTCAAAGGGAAAAACTGGGAATTTCAGTGTCTTCTCTGTCTTTTCGTTTCCGAAGTCCTAAATCAGACAACCCAGGGTTATTTAAGCATATTTAAATTGAGTATAAATTTATCTGCTGCACCTGCACAGATAAATATACTGAATTTCATTTCCACCTAAGCTGAATTAACTACATGGAAAAGAACTCTCTAGAAAGGAGTTCTGGTGATTGCCTCTGGCATTAATGGCTGCTTCATTGACACCTAAAACCAGGTGAGAGGACTTTCCTCCAGAGAGTTAATGGAGTTAAGTTATCTTTGTGTTTATAACGCTGATAATGGTTTTTCACACCCTGTCCCACCTAGCAGGGGGAAACCAGCATTTCTCTGCCTGCAATGAAATGCAATTTTTCAGCTTCTCTCTGCAGAGACACACTGTTTTTCTGGAGAGAAACACTGGGTGGAAGGTTTGTCCACATTCTATGGCTGAATTCTGCCTGTAGGATCTATTCCTGATGTGAGGAATTTGTGCTCACTCTGTTAAGATTGGGTGAGGAAAGCAAACCTATTCAGCCGAAGTGCTCGCACCTGGAGAAGGTCAGAACAGCTTTAAATCAGGGTTCAGAGTCAACAGGAATTCGGAATAAAGGAAATTTTCATTGTCCACCTCACCAGGCTCTGCTGTGTTAGTTTAAATTCTGTCTCTTTTTTTTTTGGTTCCTGGAATGTAAAAGCTTTGGTAATGAGCTTCAGCAGCCAGATGACAACAGGGAGGACTCTCACTTATCTTCATCGCTGAAGTGCTCCAAACCTGAGTGCCAGCCTGCACTTCTCCAGCACCTTGCCAGCCCTTGGCTTCTCAAGGACTTGTTTACCTCCTGACAAGGGATGTGTTCTAGCTGTGTGTGTGGGACCCCTTCTCAAAAGCTCCCTGGAAATTTCTCTCTTGCTGCAGCAGTTGCTGCCTTAAGCTTTGCCTTAATAACACCTAAAATGCTTTTTTCCTGTGAACAGACCATAGCACTTGATGTTGAATCTGAAGAATTTCACTCTTGTTCAAGGCTTGGGCAACTTCCAGAGCTGGCATATTACTATGGATGTGAGCAGCCCTCCAAAGAGTGTTGCATTAATTTACATCTTGCACTGTAATTAGATTGGATTTGAATGATGAGAGTTGCTGAATTCTACACACCTTTTGTTGATGTTAGAAAAGGTGCTCATTGACTCTTTCCACTCCTGAGCTCCACAGAACAACCCTTGTGCTTCTAATCTGCCACGAGAACGATGTGTATTATAACTACAGACAAATAAATGATCATGTACATGGAAGAAATGGACTGATGCAGTTGGGTATTAAATTGCCAGAATCCCAGAATGGTTTGGGTTGGAAGAGGCCTTAGAACCCACCTTGTTCCACCCCCTGTCATGGGCAGGGACACCTTCCACTGGAGCAGATTGTCCAAAGCAAGGACTCAGTCTCGGTCTGAATTGTTCCTCACTTTATTTAGTTGCTCTGACTAAGCTGAGTCAGTGGGAGGGAGGCAGTGCTGTCCTCCTGTTGTGCAAGTACTTTTGAGTTTACCTTGACTTTTTCTCTTTTCTTTTATTTCCATTTTTTAAAGTATTTTCAAATGGCTGAAGTGAAATGTTCCATTTCATATCACAGTAAAATTTCTTTTCAAATGGTATTTTTATGATTCTCTTTTCAGGGAAAAAAAAGCCCCATAGCATGTCTGTTTTAATATTTTGTTCAAAATCAAGGACAGTCAGTTTTGTCTGGCCCTTCCCTTTCCCTTTCCCTTTCCCTTTCCCTTTCCCTTTCCCTTTCCCTTTCCCTTTCCCNTCATATCACAGTAAAATTTCTTTTCAAATGGTATTTTTATGATTCTCTTTTCAGGGAAAAAAAAGCCCCATAGCATGTCTGTTTTAATATTTTGTTCAAAATCAAGGACAGTCAGTTTTGTCTGGCCCTTCCCTTTCCCTTTCCCTTTCCCTTTCCCTTTCCCTTTCCCTTTCCCTTCCCTTCCCTTCCCTTCCCTTCCCTTTCCTCTCCAGCAGCCAAACAAATGCAATCAGTTGTTCTACACAAGCCCTAATCACTGATCCAGCTGATGAATTCCAAATCTTTCCTTGGAGATAGGGGAGCTGTTGAGAGCCCAGGATTGAGTTGTACTCTATAATTTTGATTCCAAGCTTTATCCTCACCCAGTTCTGGCCAAAATTACAGAAACTGTCTCCAAAACTGAGGGTTCCTTGCCAGTAATGCAAACAGGAGAGGATAAAACCATCCAGTCCTTTCCAGGTCAGGAAATTTGCAAAGAGATCCTTGGAAACATGGCCATCATGACCTGGGAAAAAGGCTGAGTTCAGACTCAGCCAAGAGGAAAGGGAATCTTCCCTCTTGGAATTCTCCCATAGTGGACCAACATGTTTGGAATTTTCTCAAAAGCCAGAGAATTCCTGTAACCCCCTGTTTAGACCCCTACCTGTGAACTGAACAGGACACAAGGAGAGCTGGAATTCAGTGGCCAACCAGTTCACACTTGATGGGGAATACTTGATGGGAACGAAAACCTGCAAGCATTCCAACCCAATAATCACATTCACACACATAAATCTATTCCACGTAATAAGTTCCTTCATCACTGCCAACTGAGGTCATATTTCTACCAGATCCCCATATTTTTTTAGCTGGGAGCAGATAGGACATAATGAAATATTATGGATTCTAATGGCTTTATGCCAAAGAGCTCAGAGTTAAGTGGCTGATAAGAAATTGAATTAGGTATCCCAGAGCAATAAATCTGTAAGAGCTGGGGGAGGCAGATTCTTGGCAGCAGCGCCCAACTCAGTGTTGGGCCCTTGCTGCTGGTATTTTACTTCCTTTCAGAAAACAAGTTTCACAAGTGGTTTCAGGTAAAAAATGTCAGTAGGGTGCAGACGCTTTTCAGGAGAGAAAGACAAATATGTGGGTGTTGGTTCAACCTTAGTTTATTCCACATCAAATACTGGCATCCCTGTGCTTTAAAAACCACTTCCTTAATTTGGAATTGATACTAAGTGACAGAACCCCTGTTTGTCACCCAGGACACCTATTTATCAAGGTATTGAAGTTCTGAGTTGAATTAATTGTCCCATCCCTGGAAATGTTCATGGCCAGGCTGGATGGGACTTGGAGCAACTTGGTCCAGGGAAGGTGTCCCTGCCTATTGCAGGGAGTGGAACAAAATGAGCTTTGGGGTCTCTTCCAACCCAAACCGTTCTGTGATTTTATGGTTCCTCTTAATGTGCTTTAGGGTGTCCTGTCTTCCCCAACAAGCACATCAAATCACAGGCTTACAAGCCAAATGTTTTCCTTACCTTTTCCTCCCTCCATCTCAGTCATTGTACAAAATTTATGTAGATTTGCTCTGAGAACACAGGTATTGGCTTGGTTACTTCCTGTACCCCTAGGCTGTGTGTGGGAAGGATTCAAGGTGTTGATCTAGACTGGGAGGAGGGGAGATGTTTCCAAGGGGAGAGGTTCAATCAGCATTGGTGGGTGGGGGTGGACTCCAGGAGAGGGTTTCTATGGTTTAGAACCATAAAAAGGGATCTGTTGCCATGTACAGGAAACTTTTGCCTCTCTGGTCTTTGGATGCAAGGCCAGTTTAGTTCTGAGCTTTCCACACTTATACCAGGGCCTGACAGGAACTGGTGGGGTCCCCACCCCTGGAGGTGTCCAAGGAAGGGCTGAACGTGGCACTCAATGCTCTGGGCTGAGTGAAAAGATGGGAATCAGTCAAAAACTGGACTTGATGGTCTTGGAGGGCTCTCCCAACCTCAATGCTCCTGTGATCCTGTGACCTGGGAAATGGATATTCTAAGATGACACTTCCACTCCCCTGCCTTTGTTCCTATGATCCAACAAAGGAGTAAATGCATAAGGGGTTCTGCAGTAGGAATGACTTCTCTGTGAGCACTGTCAGTGCCAGAAGAGCATTTTGGGCTTTCAGAGAGTGCAGTGTTACAGCTGTGACACCCATGCCCAGTCTCTTTGTGCCACACGTCCTTGGGATCCTCGGAAAACCCAGCATCTTTCTGAGCTGAGGACAGCCAAATTCCCTCTGTGGATTGTACTGAGGCCCAGTTCAGAATTTAAATCCCCAGACTGAGGGCGTAGATACAACCAATTGCATGTGGAGTGAAGATGATTTAGCCCCTGGCATTGATCCACTACATGGGAAATTGCTTTAATGTCATGGAGATCACAAAATCCCTCATCCTGGTATTTGGCCATGGAAACCACAGGGGATCTAAGGAAGAGGATGTCATTTGCCACCTTTAAACATGATCCTTTCTAATAGATAAAGATGCTTTTGCAGTCAGGAAAACTGAACTTACACAGAGAAGCCCTAAAAGCCAAGCTCAAAACCTTCCACGGGTTGTGACTGCATGTTCCATCAACTTCAGAATAATGGTGTGTGCCTAAGAAAAGCCATGCTTTGCTCTTTGCCAGTCAGGAAGGACACAGAGGACACACAGCTGGGACCAAAGTGGGTTGGACTGATTTTTTTTTTCCAGACTTCTCAGGCAACCTTCATCAAACCCACTTCCATTAATTTCTGAGCAGTGATTGGAGTTCCTCACTTGGAAGATGTTTTTATTTTGGAGGAATGGGATTATCCTCACCTCTACAGACACAGAATAAATGCAATTGGCTGGTTTTCCCTTTCCCCAGCCCTCACAACCTGTTTTCCTGATTTCTGGCTTAACCCACTGAGAGACACATTGGAAGTCAGCACAAACAACTTTGCTTCTCAGAATGGCCCAGAGCATCAAACCCCTTGCTTTTAAATGAAAATGGTTAATCCGTGCAGAAAGAGGGACAAATATAGCCAAGACTTGTCGTTTCAGACTGTAGGTTTGGCCTTTATCAGCAGTGTGAACACTGGGTGTAAATCAGTTTCAGAAGGGGGTGAGTGGCCAAACTGTCCCTGTGGACATGGCAAAGCTCACTGACCTCTTGCTGAGATCTATTTTCACTGCCTCGTGTTCGTGCGCCTCAAATAACGATATGAACAATTATTGTTCTCTCGTAGCCGCCTGCCAGGCTTTTTCTCCAGCATGGAGGAAGGCTCGTGCTTTGTTCTGAGCAAAAAAAAAGACATTTGTTGGAGGGTATTCCAGCAACCATCATCACATCTGTATTTGTGTGTGGGGCTGCACGTTCCCGCAAACGCAGGAATCATTTCACGCTTGTGGATGGTGACCAAACGATGACAGCGCGCTCGGAATTTCACGGTTGTCACCTCCATGCATCAGTCCTGCCCCCAAAGGACCATCCCTGCGCCCAGCTCGTGCAGTGCTGGAGGCTTTGGGGTCATTTATGTTGGATTTGGTACTGGTTCTTCTGCCGGCACACACGTTCTCAAAGAAGGTCTCCTCAGAACTCCCATCTACTTGAAGATGTCCCTGCTCACTGCAAAGACTAAATGGCCTTTAAAGGTCCCTTCCAACCCAAATATTTCTATGATTCTCTGATTTTAAGAGTGATTTGGTCTATCTGATTAACCTTTCAAAGCATGAGGCCATTATGCTTGACTCTAAGCAAGAACTTCCCCAGCTCACAACTTCCTTCTGAGTTTGCCTTCTCTGTGTCTTCTCCAGGACTGCGAGGAATAAATTAAAATATCAGGAGGAACACCACAGGCACAATGTCTTCACAATGGTTTTATTGCTTGTCTTCAGCAGCGTCAACCACAGAGAAGAACCCCCTCTGGAGCAAGGAGGTGAACCAAATACAAAGGAAAAAAGGAAAAAAAAAAAAATAATAGCCATTTCATTGCATATATACAGAGTCAGACCAAAAATAAATAACATCAGGCAAAAGGCCATGAAACAAGGCAGAGATTTCACCTGTGTTGAGCAAGCAGGCCTGTTCTTGCTGGCACGGAGGATACATCACAAGCACCTGGTACAGAGAAGCCCACAGAGACAGAGATTCTCTGCTCACAGCCAGCCCCCATCACCCTCTGCTGTCAAAGCCTATTTACAGGAGGGCAGAGCAGAGGAGTTTGCAGCTTGAGTGAGAAGGGTCAGCTGGCACCAGCTGCTCACCCACAGCTTGAGGTGTTCGAAACAGGCTCTGAAAAAACACACTTTCAATTTCAAAAGTGCCTTTTTGGACTCGATTTATCATCATCATCATCATCATCATCGTATCAAAAATGTGTTTGTTTATTTTTATTTTTTTTTAAATGTGCTCTTCAGATTTCCTCTATGTACAAATGTACAATATCCACAAAACTTGGGTATAAAACACTGGTGCCCTGCTGCTGCCAATGTGTGTGTCCTCAGGGTCTGGCCCTCAGAACACAAGTGGGCATTATTTTCCTTACAGACCGGTCCCAATGCTTGCTTTCTCCCCTGTGATTTCACAGTATTCTAGAAATAACCAGAATTTCAAACCCAGGGCTCTTCAGGGTATAGCACAACATCATGCAAGTTAGGAGATTCAGGAAGAGGTGGAAAAGAAGGTCTGTGCTCCCAAGAAACTCCTGATTAAAAGCCATAGTTTCCATCTGCACAGGCCTCCAGGGGAAATAACGAGGTCAGTCACTGTAATTACACCTTGTCAGACTGATAGGCAAATGCTGGGTTTGGAGAGGGGATGAAAAGCTGACTGACTGAAAGGAAATGGATTGAAATCCACATTTCGGGACATCTGACTCCACGTGCCAGGCTGGGACTTGAATCTTTTCCTTCTTACAGCAGCTTAGGGCCTGGATGATGCCAGCAGAGTCACTCTGGATGGATGTGGGTGTGTGTGACCCCCTGCTCTTCGAGGTTCACCTCCAGTGAAGCAGCTTTGTGGCGCTGGCCCCATCAGCATCAGGGCTGGAAAAGTGCAAACTTGCGTCGCAGCCGAGGAATTTGGGATTGCCATCCCTGTCCCCAGGAGTTTGGCACATTCAGGGTGCAGAGATGCTGGGTGGGGGAAGCACAAGGCTGGGAGGGAACAGGGGCAGGGAAAGCAGGAGCTGGGACACAGCAGGAGAAATGTTTTGTGTGAGCTTTCCTATTAGGCTGGATTCACCTTCCAGAGAAGGGACATTGCTTCTGATCCACCTGCGCTTGCACAGGCCACTTATCAAACCAAGATGGGCCTGTGGGGTCAGAGTAAGATAAGCTTCATGAAGACACACACTGGCATTTTCCAGTTTGAGAGATTCCCTTTTAGTCTGAAATTATTTCATATTTCCTTTCCCCTTGTTTAAGCCCTGGGGTGAAGCTGGAAGGAATGGAGACAAAAGGATCCCACCAAACCCTTTAATCCCTGCCATGGAGCCGAGTGGTGTTCATTCACTACTGAGCTTTCTTTGGAACTGCATTCTGCTTTTGAAACACTACCAGCAATCTTTCATTAATCAGCAGGTGCATTTCTCTCTGAAAGCATTTCCATCAGATTGGAGCAGAGTTTTGGGTTTAATCCCTCGGCCCACACAGCCCTGTGGCACAGACATGACCCTCATTGATTTTGAGATGAATGGGAACCCAGTGGGATACAGAGAAAGGAGGAAATCTGATGATTAGGTCATGTATAAAATATCTTTTTCTCCAGAAACACCTTCCTGGAGAAAAATACAACTTGTTTCCTATCAAAAAAACCCCAAACAACCCCAAAAAATAAAACAAAATGTTCAGATCTTTCATCTTCTGGCTTTACCCCCTTTTCATTCCACAACTGCAGTAATGCTGCTGCTGCACACATAACTCTGATTCTAAAAAGTTGTTTAAATTTAGTGCCTCTAAAATTCTGCAACAGAATTTCTTTTCTAAACCCTAAACATGGTCATATTCTCATTTCTTGCTGCTTGTGAGAGAGTCATAAAGCAACACAGGTCCCAGCTGAGCAGAAATATCTACAGTCTAATGTTAGCTTTGAACCTGGTACCTCTAGACATTGAGACAATAACTCATTGTTTATATTTAATTATTCTATACTTATTAATAATTTTGAATTATTCAATCACTGAAGTATGGAACAGGAGGCGCTTACTCTATCCCTGATGTAAAAAGGCAGTAAACAGCTCCAGAATGAAGAAAAAGGAATTATTTTGAAGGCAAATTCCTGTTTGATGCTGGTATAAGTCAGCTGGTGAACTGATTGCTGCTAGCAGGATCAGAATTTGGCTTTATTTCTGTAAAGAGCTTTGGAGCCCAAATTCATGATCCTCAAACATGTCTGTGCCCTTTAGCAGAGGCAGAAGAAGTTTTATATATCTTTTAAGAGGCACACCTCTGATTTTATCATGCAGCAAAGGGATGCAGCTGCCCCGCTGGAGTCAGCTCTGTGTGACACTGGGGTCAGGCTGGAGCTGGGGGAGCAGCAGAAGTGCTGAGCTCTGCTGTGTGCTCTGCGTGGGGCCAGGACATGGGGCCAGGATATGGGGCCAGGACAGCTCCCTCCACGCTGTCATCTGCACTGAAGTCCTTGAATTCCACTTTATTGACGAGCTGGATGAAAACCAGAGTAGACAAGGCCAAGCCGTGGAGCCAAATTCCTGCACTAAGCCGGTTAAATAGGGCCCGATCCCAATGTCATCATTCACTTGATTGCTCACGTCCCCAGAGTGAAAAGCTCTGGTTTCACCCCCAGCTCCTGTGTTTTCCTGGAACAGCAGGCCAAGGCAGCTGGGCTGGCAGCTCTGCGTGGCTGGCATTGCCATGCCTGTCACAGCAGGTTCCTTCAGCACGTTCATTTCATCCCTCAAACGCCCCCCAGAGCAGGAAGGGCGACGTGGCTCTGGATGTTCAGTAAGGAAATAATTGTGAGTAGGGAGCCTGGGGGCAAAGTTCTGGCTTGCTGTATTCCATGCTTTTTGGAGAAGCCCCCAGCTTAGGAAACATCCCATCTTCAGGTTCCCGTGCAGAATAGGCTGGTGGGGAATCTGACAGGCTGCAGAGGAGCCTGTGGTGAGGGCAAATAACCAGCTGGGCTTTTCCCCTGGCACGTCTCCAAAAGGCAAAGCCTTCCTGGCTGTCTTTGGCATATGGCTGGTGCTGGCACGGGGTAGCACAGGGCTGGAACACAAGAGAAGCTGCAAACAGACAGCAGAAAGCCCTGCAAATGGAGAGGAAAGGGGAGCACGGGGAGAGGAAAGGGAAGGTGAAGGCCAGAGGGAAAATGCTCGATGTGTCTCAGCTGATGGCTCACGGGCCTTCCCCCAGCAAGGCTGCCTGGAACAGATGGGAAGGGATTCCCTCACATCCCACAGAGGAGGCTGCTGGCAATGCTGCTGCACTTCTGCTCTACAGCTCTCTGCTGCAGCTCCTCTGTTGCTGGTCTGGGACCTGAAATTCCAGCTCACACCTCAGGCACCTCAGTGGATGCATTCCCAACACTGGGCAGTGCTCCTCTGCAGCCCATCACTTTTGTTGGGTATAAATATTTACCACGACAGATGAACAGGGGGAATGGCTTTGCAGCCTGATGAATCTAATCTTTCCCAGGCTGAACCAGTGAGACAAAGCATTTTACACCAAGTGGAACAATTTGGAAGCTGAGACAGAATTTTCCCTTGCTTCTTCCGGGCTTCCTTGAAGTTAGCCATTCACCTGGAAAAATGCAGGTCAAATCCTTGCTTTGAGCCAGGCACAGGAGAAGAATTGGTGGTACTGGTGGGATTTCTCCAGTATTTCCTGTGTGATTCCTAATGCAGGTCTGAAAATGCTCAGCAGAGCAGTACAAGCACCAAACACAAAGAGAATCACAGAATATCCTGAGTTAGAAGGGACCCACAAGGATCACAGAGTCCAGCTCCTGGTCCTGCAGAGGACAACCCCAAAAATCACACCAAGTGCCTGAGAGCATTGCCTAAACTCTTCTTGAACTCTGACCACGAACACTTGAAAGGTTTTTGCCCCTGAGAACCTTGTGGATTTCAACGGGATATTTTTTGAGGGGTGTCAAGGCATAAGGGCTTCAATGCAAGAAAAGTGGGGAAGTTCTGAGCATCCTCTTGTTTTCTCTGCATTTTGGGAATCAGGGAGCTGCATTTTGATGATCTTATGGCAGAGCTGGAGTTGGAGTCAGTGTTGGATCCTCACTGTTGATGTGGGCTCAGTGTAAAGCAGCCAGAACAAAGCTGGCTCACACCTGGCCAGCCTGGGGCCACCAGCACTGTAACTCCAGGAATTTTCACATCTTCCTATCCTCTTAGGACCTACAGGCTGGGCAGCCAGGGCTACACAGTGACAGGATCTGAGCTGGCTCCCTGCAAACTCAGGACTGCAAGCTTGCCCTTGGTGTGTCAGAGTTTCTCATGCCCCTTTGCTGACTCCAGCCCCCCACACTGTTCTCAGTCCCACACCTGGGGAAATGCATTGGAAGCATCCAGCTCAACTGGTAACAGCCTCTGGGAATGGTTATGGCATGGAACACTGCCCTGTCAGGACTCAGAAACTGGATCTGCAGGTCTCCTCCTGGGCTCAGCGTGGTTTGTTGGCATCCTTTGTTAAAGGCAAACAACCCCCAGCCCCACCAGGCTGCAGGTGCTTCCCTGCAGTGAACTGCATTTCATTGTGGAGAAATGAAACCGGTGAGCTGAGATCTCTGAACTCTAAAAGAGGAGCCCACCTCCCTCTCCAGGTGACCCAGACACCCCTTCTGGAGGACAGGTTTTAGCTGGATGGCAGCAGCCCAATTACTGAGGGTACACGTGGGCTGGAAAGGGATTTCCCACCCTCAGCATAAAACTTTTCCAACCCCACTTGACGCACTTGAGTGAGACATGAGCATCTGCATCCGTGTATTTTCTGTCTTCTGATTGAGTTTGGGACTGTGGGGTTGCCTCAAATGAGCAGGACTGGGCTTTAACATTTCTCCTTTGCCTCTTTACCGTGAAAAAAAGAATTAAAAACAAACCAAAACCAAAAACCCCTACTCCCTTGGTTTTAATGGGATCCATGTGCATTCTTCAAGCAGGAATTGCTCCTGTATGGGAACTAACAGGCCTTCAGAAAAGAGGTAAAAATGCACACACACATCTCAAATATCTAACAGTGCCTTCATTTAGGATGAAAGCTCCCCACAAAAGCTGCAGAAGAAATCTATTTAGTAGCTCCTTCACTCTTTCTTCCCTCCTGGAGTGCCAGTTGTGTGCTGAGACAACCTTGTTCTGATGAAAGCAATTTTACCTGCTGCTGTGACGCTAATTTTTTTTTCATCTGGAGGGTAGCTCCTTATGGCAGCTCTGATTCAACTAAGGATTACAGGGCCCTGTATTTCCCTTTCCCGACAGTGTGTGCTAAGCAAGTGCAAATGAATTACAGCCCAATTATTTTCCCCTGATCCCTCATGATCCTGGGTGCATCCATGCACCGAGATCTATGGGAGAACTTAAAGAGAATGAAAAAAAAACGAAAAACCCAGCCATGCTTCTCTTTTGGGATCTGGCCCTGGTTTTTATACATGCAAATCGAGTTTCCTGTTCGTGGAACACAACCAAGCAGAACACCATGTCACCAGCACAGTGCAGGGAAGGGCGTCCTCACCCTGGCCCTGCCCAGTGATCTGCCCTTCCACAGGGCACTCAAAGGTGCCTGGAAAGCTTCTGCTCCCAAGGACGGTGGCAGAACACACTGGGGCATCCTCTGAGGGGCTTTCCTGGTGCTGCAGCTTCATCTCCACCTGTGAAAAACATGGGGGCCACATGCTGGCCTCTCTCTTCCTGCTCATGTTCCTCCTGTCCCTCCTCCCCATGTCCCCAGCACCGTCTTTGGTGCTGTATCATCACCTCTCATCCACAGGAATTTTGGCACATTCATATGTTTGGCTTTTTTTTTTTTTTATTCTTCTTCCCGCCTCTTTCTCTCCTTTTCTGGCTCATTAAAAAAAAAAAAAAAAAAGAAGAAGAAGAAAAAAAAGTGCAATTTGTCTGTTTCAGAGATGCCAGTTCTGGTAAAGCCACCGAGGACTGAGGCTCTCCCACCCTTACCCCCAGTACTTCATTATTCATGACACATCAGCATCTCCCAGGCTGTCCTCAAGCAATAAGGGACAATTCCTCAGAGTTGTCAACCCCTGAAGGCTTGAAACTGAAGAGCAAAAGGCCTGAAAAGAGGGAGAGCAAAAGTGTTTCTCCTCCTCTTGGCTTGTCAGATCTCATTCTGGACGCCAGCGGCTTTTCCAGTTGTGTGTCCTCTGTTGGCTCATGTGGAGCAGGTCATTTCACAGGGATTTGTCGTGGGATCACCGACTCCCAGGGATCCTCGTGTCTCAGTTTTGGATGCTCAGTGCCTGGGGAGCCTCCCCCTGTCACACCAGAGAGAACTCTGCCTGGAAGCCGGAGCAGCGGCGCGTCTTTGGCGAGCACTTGGTCAGCATGGAGATCTGGGTGCTGAAGTTGGTGCCGTTGCTGCCCAGGGAAGGGTGGTGGTACTTCATGTCTGAGCCCAGGAACCTCTCCAGGTGCCACCTCCGCCACTTCCTCTTGAGCTCAGCTTGCACCTGGGCACGGGAAAGAAGGAAAAGGCAGCGCAGGGCGTCACTTGGGGGTGTTCTGACCTGATTATGGGAGCAGCCATGGGTAACCCACCCACCACGGGGCCAAGAATTACTTCATAAAGGCCACTAAACTTGGCTTGGCCAGAGCTTCTAACCACATAAAGGGGGAACTCCAATCAGTAAATTACTGAAGCAGCAATCCCTTCATCAGAAAGGAATTTCTTATTGGTACAGTCAAGGTGCCAGGCTACTTAACCTCAATGACAACACTTTGTGAGTATAATTAAGATGCTTGCTTTCTCACTGCCCTGTTTTTGGTCCAAATAGAAATGATTTAACTGCAGCTTGTTTGTAAAGCTATCTTTTTTTTTTTTTTTTTTTTT
>VWYO01021110.1:0-15564 GCA_013400275.1 Rhadina sibilatrix | reverse complement strand
TTTTTTTTTTTTTTTTTTTTTTTGACAGAAGCTGCTTGTTGCTGCTCGGAGAGTTTACAGAGAGTTTGTTTTATGCTGTCTCAATTCAAATCCTGAAAGAACTTAGCCACTTGCTTTGTCCCCTCCTGCAGCCCTCCAGTGCAAATTTTTAGGTAACAGCATGGATTAGATGAAATTTAATGGATTTAGCTGTGTCTAAAAGGCTTTGGGATCAACAAACACAGGAGCAGCACAATCCCAAGGATGAGAATGCCAGGACTAAAATGTGGGAAAGTCAAGATGGTTCCTGCAAGGCAGAAACAGGTTCACCTGCACTGCTCTGTGCTTAACAAATCACACCAATGCCTGAGCTGGTTTTGGCAGTGGGTGTGATCCTGGGGAGGATTCCCGGAGGCACTAAGCATGAACAGGGCTTAGATGGGATTTATCCTGCCCTGCTGAAGGTGGCCCTTTGGGATCAGGGATTGTGCAAGTTCACACAGGAGTTCTGCTGATGCTGTCTCATGAGGAAAGGATGGGCTCAGCAGCAACACTACAGTGCACACACACAAGTCCTGATGTGTTTATTAATTGGTTTGTATTAATGTGGTGAAAGCTGTCAGGCAAATGGTTGAATTGTTTTCCCAGAGAGAGAGATGTGGGTTGGATGCTTCCCCCCAATATTGCAACATCAGGATCAGGAATGGGACACTTCTGAATCCAACCTCCACACCCATTAATTCTGTCCTAGCTGCAAAGATTAACCAAAAAACACTGATGGTCTTGTCTTACCTCTCCATTGAGAAAGCAGTACAGAACAGCCACCACAAACCCCTGGGGAAAGGAGAAAACAGGAGTTTAGCACTACAGACAAGGAGAGAGTGTAGATCCATTCAGCTCTCAAAGGAGAGATCACACAACCACAGAATTGTTCAGGTAGGAAAAGACCTCTGAGCTCAAGCCCAACCCTTCCCCCAGCACAGCCAAGTCCACCACTAACCCATGTCACCAAGTGCCACATCTGCACAGTTTTTTGAATACTTCCAGATGCCAGATGTGCAGTGATGATGATGTAGACAGGGATGTTAACCATCCACCTCTGAGTGAAACTTGCTGCTCAAAGCCCCATCCAACCTGGCCTTGGACACGTCAATAACACAAAAACTGAACTGAGGAGCTCATTTTCCTCCCTTAAGTATGAAAAAAACCACAGAGAGACCAATGCACAGAGGGACGCTTCCTTTCCATGTCCTAAAACGAGGGAAGAGAATCTCCTTCTGGAAGGCAAAATATAAATTTATCTTTCAACCTGGCTGGGCTGGGGTGAGTAGATTTTCCCCAAAGGCACAAGAGCAGCATGGGGCATGTCCAGGGAGAGCCCATGTCCAGCTTGTTGCATCTCCCCTGGTGACAGACCTGGTGACAGACCTGGTGAGCCAAAAGGTGCCTTACCTGGAAGGACCCAACCACGAGCTCAAAGACCAGCTTCACTTCTGCTTTGAAATTGTCAGGGAAGAAGGCAAACATGATGTAGTGGATGCCAAAGAGAGGGATCAGCAGCAGAGTGGACTTGGCCAGCCTCCTGTTGGAAAGACAAACATGAGCCACGAGGGGAGAGGGAAGAGGGTAAGAGGCTGAGGAATCCTGCAGCTGAGCCCTGTGCAACCTCAAAAATTTATTATTTCTCCTTCAACAGACTACAGATGGCTGCTGATTTCAGGCCTGGTGGCACCATAAAATGCGACATTTTTATTCCCTGTAGCTCCACTGGAGGTATTTCTTTCTCCCTCCTCTCTTCTTCCCTTCCCACCAGAGATCTCTTTTTTTTCATCTCCACAAGCTAAATCATCATCTAGCAATGTCTTTGTTTGCCTGGGATTTCTGAAAATTACAGCTTCTGGGAGAGAAATGGTATGTTTAGCTCAGAATAATGACAGGCTACTGCACAATGAATGTCTCCAAAGGAGGGGGATGAACAGCATTAGTGCTTAATGGCATCACGCTGGGTAATCAGGGGTCTAATTAGGGAGAGATGATAATGTATTAAATGTAATCATTATTAAAAAGTAGTTGGCAGAAAGAAAATGAAATCAAGGGTCTAAGGATGCTTGTGGGGGTTTTGTCTCCCTTGGTCACCCATATCCTGTGTCATCTCTCCCACTCTCAGAGGCTTCTGGAGAAAATAAAGCTAAGGCTGGGATGTTGGAAATATTCATTTTACCACCTGCAACCCCTCCACCTCCAAAGCCTCATCAGGCTCAGACCTCTCAGACCATCTTCATTTATCTGCCACCTGCAGGAGCCCGCTGGGAGGCTGAAGTGGCAGCTTTGTGCAGAGGATGCTCATCCCAGTGTCTCCCAGAGCTCCTCTGCAGCTCTCCCTGGGCCTGGCCCAGAGACAGCTCGACACTGAGGCTGTGACTGGAGGCTGTGGCTCATCCCAGGAAAAACAAGAGCCTGCAGGAAGCTGAGGAGCTTTACAGGAGTTTGCCTTTCCCACATCCCTCGCTAGCAGGCACATCCCTGCTCAGGGGGATCCAAATTCTCTAGGATGCTTTGCTCTGCCATGGGACTGTCACTGTCTCTGGTGATTATCAGTGGTCCCTGTTCCTCCCTCCCAGAAGCAGCTCTGGCCAGTGGGACCCATCACCAAGCCCTGATCTCCCCAGCTCCTGGCATGTGAGAAATTCACTCATTTCCCAAGCAGTTCAGTGAATATCAACAATGGCTTTGCAGAGATCTCTCCTCTCTCCCCAGTCTCTGAGGAACATCAGCCTAGAGGAGAAGATGTGGTGCTACCTTTGTGTACCACACTGGCAGAGGTGCTGTTTGCAACCTCCAATGGGTCAGAAAATTTTATCTTATCGTTGCAGACAACACTGGGGCCTGAAATTACAATATTTTCCCTCTTGGCTGGACTGTGGTAATGAAAAGAACATAAATGAGAAAACTTGAGCCCCCTCCTCCAATTTGCACACAGCAGTCCCTTGCTCCCAACACTGAGATTCACCAGATACTGGGGTTTAGATTTTATTTTGGCATCAAGGCAAGGGCTCTGTGATTTTCAGAAGACTCCACCACCTAAACACTGAACTCAGGAAAATCATCACCCAGTCAGAGTGTGATTTCTCCTGGGAAGCTCAAGCCTGGCTGTGCAGGAGGCAGAACTGCCTGGGGGATTGTCTAAAGCTGGTTAAATCTGCTGGAAGCCATGGATTCCCAAACCCCTGATTACTCTCATTCCCAGCACATCCTAGACCCTCCCCTTCTCTGACAGATACATGTGGTGACAGCTAATTTTGGGAAAACATGTCCATGAACCTGCATGGAAGCTGCTCCTGTCCTTGGGAGTGGGAAAGAATGAACCAACATTTCAGTCACGCTCCCAGAAATCATAATGGAGAAGTTACTCAGAGGACTTTGATGATAATATTGATCCACGGACATGGGCAGAATGGAGAGATGAATTTTGATCAAGTTTTCTCTTGCAGAAGACAAAGCCTATTTGCCTGAAATATTGCTGTCCCATTCTTGCACGTGTCCCTGTCATTTCCAAAAAACTGTTTTGGGAGACTCGTTTTTAGAGCTTTCAGTACATGAAAGCCCAGCTCCCTGTCTGCAGCATTAATGAGGGAATCAGCAGCACACCTGAACTTCCAGCCTGCAGCTCGACTCAGACCTTTTGGAGTTTAACAATGCTGTCAGTATGCCAGCAGGCTGTGTTTGTAGAAAATAAACAATATAAAATACACATCAGAAGGAGGGAGAAATGCAAATGAGATATCCAGGATGCTGCTGGTTTAAAACAGATTTGTCTCAGATTTGGCAGGAGGAGCCCACACAGAATCACGGAGTCCTTTGGGTTGGGAAAGGCCTCCAAGACCATTGAGTCCAAGCTGTGACTGATCCTCACCCTGTCACCAGCCCAGAGCACTGAGTGCCATGTAAGCCCTTCCTTGGACACCTCCAGGGATGAGGAGTCCACAGCCTCCCTGGGCAGCCCCTGCCAATGCTTCACAACCCTTTGGTAAAGAAATTCCTCCTGCTGTCCAACCTGAACCTCTCCAGGCACAGCTTGAGGCCATTTCCTCTCATCCTGTCACTTGTTGCCTGGGAGCAGAGCTCGGTCCTCACCTGTCTCCAACCTTTCAGGGAGTTCTGGAGAGCAGTAGGGTCACCCTGAGCCTCCCCTTCTCCAGGCTGAACACCCCCAGCTCCCTCAACTTTTCAGCAGCAGTTTTCTGCTAAGAACTCTTGGGTCCTGCAGTCAAGCCCCAGAAGGCTCCAGAGACTGCTGTCTCAAAGTAAAAATCTTAGGACCACGCTGAGAACTCGCATTGGCAGGATCTAACCTTCAATTTCAGACTGTTAATATTTGCTTCCTTAGTAAAGTGTGGTGTCTTGCACCTACTGCAGTGAATACAGTCAACAGAGACTTCCAGCTGCCCCAGCCAGATGTGGCTGGTGGCTGGGTGCCACTGTACGAGGGGACAAGTGTCCCATGGATCCTGTGTCCTGTGCCACAGCTCCATGCAAGTGTCCTGAAGCACCTCATGTGGCTTGGAACTCTAAAACTTTAAGATCAGGTTGAAAGGAGCTCTGAGCCACCTGGGGCAGTGGAAGGTGACTCTGTTGATGACAGGGGATCGAAATTGAATGAGCTTTAAGGTCTCTTCCAACCCAAAACATTGTAGGATTCTGTGGTTCTGTGATTCATTCCCTAATGGAGCTGAGCCACCTTTCCAGGTGGTGAAGGAGGATCTGTAGGTGCCAGGATCAGTCATCCTTCAGCAGAACCCCCTGTTGGGCAGCTCGGTGAGGGGAGCTCTGTGTTTTACCAACGTGCCCTACATTTGTTTATGAGGCAAAAAGAGCTTTCCTGGCAGCTCCCACCTCACTGGAAAATGTGTCCTGAGCCCAAAGCCCAGCATGACCTCTGAGATAATCTGGGCATAACTCCTGAGATGCACGTTGACAGCACTTTTGCTGAGGAGAAGAGGAGCCAGCAGCGCCAGGCTGCTGCTCAGTACTAGAACATATTTAAATATGCTGATTTAATCTATGCACCTGCTGCAAACCTGGGACGCAAATATAAAATTCCCAGTTGGAAATCCAGAAGGGGGGTGGGGGAGTAGTAGAAAGCACAGGGTCTGGCAATGTTGGTGTGTTGTGATGACAGAAAAGTAGATAATTGGCTTTGGCTGCTGCCAGGAAAATTAAGGTCAAAAACTGGCATTTCCTCTCATAAATCTGAGAATCTCTCGAGGCAGATTAAATGAATAATTCACCATCACCAGAGAGAAAGTCTCAGCGCCGTGGCTGGGCAGGATTTAAGGAACATATTGCTACTCTTTTCCATCCTGCAGGAAGATGAACTGAGATTTTTCAGGGTACCCAAAAGCTCCCTCTGAAGACAAAGATTTACAAGCAGTGGCCGTGCAGACATTGGACTTTTTTAGTTTAGTTCTTCTCTAGGAAACATTTAATAAATATCCAGGATAGCTGAAAAGTGGAGCCAGAACAGTGGGAAGAGTCAAAAATAATCTGGTCTGGACTTTTATTTTATTTGCGTTGAAGCCAGAATAAATCCATGCAGTTAGACATTTCTTCCACTCTTAAAATACTGCAGCTGAGACCAGCCTTGGCCACTGAGAGAGATGTTGATCTCCCTTGCATGTCATTCATTATATAAAGCCCCATTAAGGTCAATCTCTTATCCCTGGAATAAAAGCCTGAGGTCAAGTAAAACTTCTAAGACAGTGATCCTTCTCAACAGAGAAATGTATTGAGTTAATCCAATCTTGTTTAGAGATCTCTTTTAGGATAAGGAAAATTTGTCATCGATCCTACTGAATGGTAATCTTGCAGATCTCTCCTTTGAAACTGAGGGTCAGGAAAAAAAAAAAAGCCTGTACACTGTGGAGAGCAACTCTTTGTTTTCCCTTCTGTAATATTAAATATTCAAAGAAAAATTATATTTGGCTTCATGGTCATTATTATTACTCTCATTTCTTCATCATTAATCCCAGGAGAAATCCCTCTCACCTGCCACAAACTGACATAAAACCTGCCCAGCTGTTTCAGCAAATGCTCCATTTCCTGATTTCTAATCTGCTTCAAGCAATTCAAATTAATTGATTTTGATCAAGTGCAGGCAGACCCCATCATGAACCAAGATGCAGTAATGAACTGTCAAGCAGCCAGGCAGGTTTCCCAAAAAAAACCACAAGACAGGGCTGGAAAAGTCTGGGACTTACGAATATTGGCTGGTTTCGTTGTGCCCAACATCTGGGGAATGCAGCTTCTGGACTAAGATGCGGATGATGCAGATGAAGAGGATGAAGTTCACCTGTCGAGACGGGAAGAGAGGGGTAAAACATCAGCATTTTTTTTCTCCAGGGAGAAGAGCTCATCACTAGAGGGGAATTCCTCTCACTGGGATGCTTTTTTGCCACGGAAACGAGCTGCCCTTTAACAAGCCATGAGCAGAGAGCCCCCCCACCTCGGGGAGGGGGGGAAAGCGGGGGGGAAGCACATGGAAAACCGACACAGGATGGCATCTTGGGCCTGACATCAGCCTGCTTGGGACTTCGTGTCATACATCCCAAGTATGATGATGTCAAGCCCATCGAGCACAGCTCCGCACGACGTCCTGCTGCCCGCGCGCGAGAAGGGCGGTGACACGGGGCCCGGCTGCCGAGCGCGGTGAGCTGGGGAAAACCAAACCAAACCAAAACACGAAGCAGGGTCCACTCCAGCCTCTGCTCAATCCTACTTGACATGGCACTGCACCCCTCCGTGACCGGGTAGATGTCTCCCAATAAGGAAAAAGGGGGTTCAGTTTCGCCCCCCGACTTTTATGGAGAAGCACTGGAACGTTCTGCTCTTCCCTTACGGCAACTGGCCCAGTGCCAGCGCCGGGGCACTGGTTGGGCTTTGGAAATGTTCCTGAAAACCTGTGGCTGTCCCTATTGGCAGCAAGCCAAATTGTCCCTCCTCAGTCATTGGATACTTAAGAAGGAGCTGGAGGTGCTCAAGTGCTTTTTGGGGTGTCTCAGACAGGTGTAAGGGTTTCCCTGCGCCTGAGCGCGGCTTCAGTTTTGTTTCTGTATCGTTTGCTCTTTTATCTTTTATGAAAACCTGAAGAGCCGTCTTGCAAATTACTCTAAGCCACCCTGAGAAGTGCTGGACATCCTCAGAGTGTGTTGAACCCTCGCGGAGCTAAAAACATCTGGCTTGATGAGAATTCCAATAGCTGTAGAGTTTTAGCTTTTGTATTTTTCAGATCCTGTACTGCTTTAGTGAGTAGCTCTAGAACTCCATAACCTGTCAGCTGCTGGTCTGTTTAAATCAGACAAAACAATTCCTCTCTGGGCCTGAAACTCAAGGGCACTTCACTGTCTCGGGCCCCAAAAAAGCAAAAACAAAAGTGAATTGGAGAGGGGAGCAAACTGAGGGTATATGACTTCATTACCTGAAGCTGTAATTGGAGGATAAGTAAATGGATCCAACTTGTAACTGTATGAAAAACTCCTGACCATTGTCAATCTTGGGTGTAGCCCCTTGAAGGCTTTTGACTGCCCAAGGTGCACCTGTTGAAGGCCTTTAAAAAATACCCACTTTTATTCTCTTTATCTTGCCCAACCTCTGTTCTAGGCAGCCACTCCAAGTCCTCATATTGGCCATGTCCTCTCTTGGAGACCTTGTGCAGCAAGGGATAGACCTCACCAAGGCAGCAGGGAATGTTCCCTCCTGGGATTTTTGTTTGACCAGAGCAGTCTGGCTGATAACCCAGATTTTAGGTGTTTCTTTTCACCCCAAAATCTCACAGTGCTCTACCAATGTACTCAAGCAATGTGAACCTCGTTTAATAGCAAAGGTGTAGAGCTGGGAATGGGAATGTCCTGATGGCATGAGTTGAATGCAAATCTGCTTCTTTCAAGGTCCTCTCCATTGAGTCAGCCTATTACTCATGCAACACAGACAACAGAAAAGCAATGACAGATTTCTGGGGACTTAGTTCAGTTTTAGCTTGGCACACAACCCCTTTCTTTATCCTTTCATGGTCAGTGAATGTGCAAATGATTCTGATTTTTAGAGGTTCAGCAGCTGGAAGGGATTGTGTTAAACCAGCCAATCTGATCCCCTGCAAAAATAGATTATAAGATTTCTTCCAGCAATTCCTACATTTATCACAACAATAGATGAATAAAACTGACTGAAGCCCATCTCTCAAGCAGACACTCTATTTTCAAAGCCTATGAGTGATTGGATATTAATTGCATTTCTTGGTTATGACACATTGCTTAATCACATCTTACCTATCCTGAGCCATTTATCACAGTTTCTGTTTATATTTATCCCTCAAAAAAACAAAAACAAAACAAAAAAAAACCCCAGTTTGTGAGTCTGCCTTGATGGCAAGTGAAATTTATTAGTCCAAACCAGTATTATCTAGATAAATTAAATTAATGAGCATTGATAACACACAAGCTGCTGCAAGGAGGGCAAGAATGGAACAATTAAATTCTGACTGTGTTGGCTTGGAGTGGTCAAGAGCAAACACAGAGTGGAGTGTGATATCTGGGCTTGGTATAACCTTGGAATTCCATGGCAGAAAATACAGGAATCAGGACATTGGGAGAGTTGTTTAGACCATTTTTTTTATCCCTAGAGTACAATCGAAGGTAATCAATCAGTGCTTAACACCTTGTACACATGATATACCTCATGTACCTTAAAGATCTTATAGATCTTGTATATGTATTTCTTGCTTACACTGAGATATCATCTGTATTCCCATGGATTTGGAGGAAATGCTGCATTACCCCCTGGAGAAACCTGCTGTTCATCAGCCAGTGGCTATCATGCCCTTCCTTTAGGACAGATTTATAGGATATCAGCTGAAGGAAAAATCAGGAACTGCTGGGTAAATTCTGTTTGGCAATGAGGAAAAGATTTATTGGCCAGAAGAAAATACAGACTCATTGATCCAAGGAGAATAAAAGGGTGGGGTTTTTTTTGACTGAAAGCTTATCTCAGGAAAGGGAAAACACTATCTATAGCTTTCCAGGATGATATAAATATTTGGAGATGTGTCATCTAAGTATTGCATTTCTTTCCACTGAGGTAAACAGAGCAAGATGTCATTATTGAAACCTTCAGTCTGGAATGCCTGCATGATAAATGCTACAGAAAAAAAAAAAGTCTTCTTGTAAAGGTCATAATATACATGGAATAAGAATGTCTAAGTAAAGGTTTCTGTTTAAAAGAGATTGATTTGATTTGATTTCATTCGATTTGTTGCAATTTTTTTGCTTCCCTTCCCACATCCTTGACTTCATTTAAGAAAACTCAAAACTAAGTTTAACTCCAGTTCATTTGACTTTAAGGTTTGGATCCATGCCCAACAGAGCAACGTTCGACAAGGATGGAAGGGCCCAGAGTTCCTGAGAAGTGTCCTGGTTTCCATGGTCAGCATTGATTATATCCAGAGAATTAAGGAAAAATAAATGCTACAGTTTTTCTGGAAATTAGCCGAGCTCCTCTAGAATTTACTCCAAAAATAGGCAGCTGGAATGCAACTCTTTACTGGGTGCAAGAGGCAGATTCCTGAGGGAATTCATCTACTCCCTTTTTATCTAAGTGGAAATTCATGGTAGGACTCATCTCACGTTAATTTGTAGTGTTAATTTGTAATACAACCAAACAAGTCATCCTGGCCAGCTCGGGGAAACAAAACCCCTCCTAGCACGGGCCATCTGATGGAATTCAGGCATCCACAGATTCCTTAGGCAAAATGAGTCTTTCCTGGATGTCCAACCACATCCCTCCACCTCCTGTGGCCGCACACTCCCGTGGCCACTCCACCAAGGAGATGGAGGTGCTCAAAGCTACATCAAGTGAGCTCCACCCTGGTGGCCTGGTCACTCAGACTCCTCCCATGGTCAGTGCTGCAGGTGAGGGTGTTTATCTGGAGGAGGAATTTCCTCATCTCGAAGCAAATGTTCAAAGTACAGCGGGGTTTTACCTCTCAGTGCATTTTCCATGGACATTTACAGGACACTTCTCAACAACACCCCTTCACCCCTCCCCAGTTAGGACCAAAGATGGCTTTGCAGCCAGCAGAATGTGCTGATACTTTACCAAAATAGACACCAAAATAGGAGTTTTAATGATCCACCAGAATGGGGATTCCACTATTTCCTCCCAGCACCTAAAAGGAAACAAAGCCAGACTTAAAGCATCGAGCACAGCAAGCAAGCAGGTCTGTAACCTTCTCAGCTTTCCCTAAAAGCTAAGTTTTGCCAGGCTGGGTTCTCTGGAGAGGATTAAACCTTGTGTGTACGAGCTGGGAATGGCCAAAACTTGCTTTGCAGTGGCTGTGAGCACTGGCAGGTACCAGATAACCCAGATGTAATGCCACTTTTTTTTTTCCTCTTGGCCATGGAATGGGCTGGAGGATGTTAGGCAGGGTGAACGTGGGGGAGGATGGTGATTTTCTTAATTTCTCCTACACTGAGCTCTGCTGCATGGAAATTCTATTGAAACCATGAAAATCAACCAAAATCTGTGAAAAGATTCATCAGGGCTCCAGTGCTCTCCACCCTCCTGGATGGAGGGGGTTTGATAAGCACAGAGCAATTGGCACCTGCAGAAAAAACTGATGTCAGTAAAAAACCCCAACAAGCCAACCAACAAAAACAAAACCAAAATCAACCCCCAAACAAACAAACAAACAAACAAAAGCAAAAAAACCACAAAAAACAAAAAAAACAAAAAAAACCCAGAAAACCACATCCCCCTTCAAAATAAAAACCAAAACCAAACCCCAAACCAAAATAACAACAAAATATGAAAAACCATCGCGTCCTTTTGAAAAAAATACCAGCCAGTGGTGGGACTGGTCTCACTAAACCCAGCCAGTTGCACCTGAGCTATGGAATGAGTTAGAAAAGTCCACAGGGTCCAGGGTGGGATTTTTTTTCATCCTGGGGCCAGAGCTGTCTGCACATACCCGGGACTGCATCTTAAAGCCAACGAGGAAATGAGAGGAAAGGACTGATCTGGAAATGACTGATACTGCTTGGGACACATTTATCTGCACAGTCAGGTGGTAGAAGGTGCATTTTTTTAGGGAAGCACTGATGGAAAATGGGCTGCTTTCAAGTAAGAATAGATTAGTGGAGCCTACTGCAGACAACTTCACCCAGATTCAGCTCCTCTAATCCCAAATGTTGGCAGCAAAGGCAGTAGGAGATGAAGAGAGGCACTTTTAGGGCACAGTTCCTGAGACCTATTTTAAGCATCAGCTTTAGGATGATATAAAATTGCACTCTGTGGACTACACTGACTAAATCTGCCCTAACTCTACAGGGAGAGGGAGCAAATTGCTCACATACAGATGCTTCCAGTGAGGTGTATGCTGCCCTTCCATTTAGAATTAAAGTGGCCCTAATTATGCCTAGTGCACTTCATTTTTGAAATAAATTGAGACAGTCTGAATGAAGGTCACTTTCATTTGGAGTTAGAATGTTTAAATAAGGGCTTAGTGTTGTTTAACTGATCTTACCTAATTAGGGTTTATTTAATCTGGATTAATTCCCTGTAATTTTTCTCTGCAGGTAATAAAAAAAAAAAATAAAATCTATGTTAGGTATTAATATATTATGTGAATTCACACTCTGTTTTACTCAGCACGAAAATGTAGGGCTTTAAAGCCCCCAGAAAATGCAAAGAATTCTGTATTTTTATTAAGAATTGCTGGAGCTGAATGAGAAGATATAGTAAGAAAAACTGGTGTCCAGAATGGTTGAATCCTCCTGTCTCTGTCTCATGGTAGAGGCTATTTATGAACAGAATAAATAAGGTCGGTTTTATGCAGATAGAGAGAAACCATAAAGGAAGTGAGTAGCCCTCAGGAAATGTGCTGGCCTGACTATAAGTCAGAAATGCAGTGAGAAATCTGAGCTGCTTCTCGAACCGAAAAAAGGGCAAATCAGGACACATTGGGAGGGGGAAAATGGATTTAACTCCAGGATGCAAATGCAAGAAGTGAGGGAATGCACACTGAGGACAGAATAAGCACTTGATTCTGCATCTCTCTGTGATGTTTTTTCCTGTAAAACCCTTTCTAATTACTGCAGTCTGACTGCTTGAATAAAAGCAAGAATGAGGATTTCGGGATCAAGTCCTCTTTACTCGCACATATCCTTGGATAACTCTGGCATCTGCCTCATTTTCTTAGCTGCATTCTACCTGCTTCTTACACAAAATATCAAAGGCTGCTGCCAGGTTAGAAGGGATGAAGAATAGATCCTAAAATCTGCTTGAGAAAGTAAAAAAAAAAAAATTAGCCTTTTCCTGTGGTGGAGAATTGGGTGTGTTTATTAATTCCCTTCTGCATGCTTAGTGTCGATTCTGCAGGGTGCAAAGCTCTGCTCTGAGCACGGGGCCAAATGAAACCACCAAGGTCTGCTCAGATTCCCTGCAAATATCCTGACCAAGGCACTGGGGAGCAAAGAGGGGTGAGTGATTGGCCTAAAATCAGCTTCAGGGAGACCTTGGAGGGTTCCCTGGTTCCTGGTGGCAGGGGAGAGGTGCCACTGCTGCTGGGTTTTGGGTTACTGAGGTTGCAGGGTTTTCCCTGGCCATAAAGGAAAGCAGATTGACAAAGGAAAGGTAATTGAGAGCACAGGCTTACCCAACATCGAAAAAGTAAATCCTGACAATAGTCCAGGCAGTGATGAACACGGAGGGGGCACCTGAGGAGAGAAGAGATGGTGATGCTGTCAGAAATCGTGACCAAATGCTTTCATTACCAGATTATTTAAAATCTGCCTCATTTCTCAGGGCTGTTCTCCCTCTCTTTCCATCTCTCCTGAGCGACTGAGGGGATGCCTTCCCTCAGGGGTGGGAGAACACATTTTCAACCTCACATGCCAAACAGGCAGCGTTGCCTTTCCTTCTCTGTGGCTACACAAAATCAGCTCTCTGGAGCTGAGCATTTTGATATTCCTGCTGCAGTGCCTAGAAAAAACTTCCAGTGGTGATATGGAAGGAATGGGGATCACTTGGGACACCTCCAGTGTGCACACCTGTCCCTAAGGAGGTCACCACAGGCTCTCTTTAGCATCAAGGGGCACAATTACATGTTCCTCACACACAGGTCATCCAGCTACATTAAATGTGTGATTTAGAACAATAAATATGAAATATCCCTGGACTCTTCTGCCCTGTAAGGGAGCCTGGAGTGCCAAGTTCACACAAAGCTGTAGCTGGCCAGGCGAAGCTGCCTCTGCTCCTCACTCCATGATCTTCCATATTAGGGTGGTCTTGTCCCATCCTTGTGCTGGCTCTTTTCTCTCTCTTGTCTTTGACTGGATTTAGGTTGGAAATACTCCAGGAAGGACACGTCTCTTTGCTCTGTGTTACTCACAGATTGTGCCCAGTATTTATTACCAGTGATTTCCAAGTGCAATCATACTAAGGTCAGTAAAAACTGCAATTAGTGCATCCAAATTATTAATTCATGTGTAACCCATCCCAGATCCATCCCTGATGCTCTTGCAAACGATGGATGATTGAAAGGCCAAAAGTTCCCTCAAGCACTTGCCATGCTCTGGAGTTGCCCTTCTGTACCCAAGCAACCCCAGGACACATTAGGAGTACAGGAAATTTCCTTTGATTTATATTGTTACCTTTGAGCATTTTTCTTTCAAACCTGCCAGCTCTCCAGTGCTGAAATAAAGAATATCTGGAGCACAAGGTGAGTTTAAAGAAGGTCTGAGCTGAGTAACAGAAGCAAGACCTTCTCCCATCATCCCTGCTTCTGCCCAGAGCATGGAGAATCATCTCTCCTTTGCAGTGTGAAGCCGAGCTTAGCTCCTGCCACTTTCAGTGGCAGTTACTCCATGGATAATTGATCAAATCCTGAGCCCAGGAGTGTCCCTGGACATGGCACCATTTTATTTTACCTTTTCTTCTCAAGATTCTTCCCTGCTCTTATTATTCCTCAGTTTCAGCTATTGAGAGCAGGCAGTAGAAAGCTATTTGCTTACTCAAATATAAATCTTTGACTAAATGGCATGAAAGAGGAAAAAAATATCTGTTTCCTTTTTGGAGAAATGCAAGAAGTTTATTAAATTAAATGTTAAATATTAAATTAAAAGAATTAATCTGGTAGGATTAATTTGCATAAGTCAGCAATTCGGTTGTGAGTTACTTTGTGAAGAGCTTAATTCTCCCTTACCATTTCTCTTATTTTATTTTTCTATTTTATTTCGTATTTTATTTTATTTTTTTTATTTTACTTTATTCTATTTTATTCTATTTTATTCTATTTTATTCTGTTTAAATTATATGATTTTAATTTAATTTTATGTGATGTGTTTGAGACTGGACTTGCATTAAGGCTGGAGAAATCACCAATGCAGTGGGCAGAAGGTTTTCAGCCCTAGCACACAGGTGATGGGATCTCAGGGCAGCTGGCTGGCCTGAATCCAGTGTCTGGTTCAGTCCAGGAGTTCTGCTTTGCTGGGATCCATCCTTATAATTTGAGGCAAATGCATGATATCAAATTCATGATCCCAGTCAGGATCAAAGAATTCCTTCCCAATATCTAATCCAAATCTACTCTCTGCCAGCTCAAAGCCATTCCCTGTGTCCTGTCCCTCCATCCCTTGTCCCCAGTCCCTCTCCAGCTCTCCTGGAGCCCCTTCAGGCCCTGCCAGGGGCTCTGAGCTCTCCCTGGATCTCTCCCTTCTCCAGGTGAACATTCTCAGCTCTCCCAGAGGGGCTCCAGCCCTTGGAGCAGCTCCGTGGCCTCCTCTGAATTTGCTCCAACCACTCCAAATCCTTCTTATTTTGGAGACCCCATGGCTGGATACCATCTGTGGTGGTGAAGTCTCAGGTGAGGAGAGCAGAGGGACAGAATCACCTCCCTTGACCTGCTGCTCACATTCCTTTGGATGCAGCCAGGACACAGCTGGGTTTTTGGGCACGTTTTGAACTCTTGTCCAGCCTCCCACCCACCAGCCACCCTAAATCCTTCTCAGGACTTAGAGGGGCTGGATACTGTCTACAAACATCTCTGCCCCACCTGAGTCCCCAGGTATCTGTGCCAAATTCCTGCTCAAAATGGCAACCAGGATCCCCTCCTGGCATCCACCCTGGAGGAGACGCGTACCCCAGCCGATCAGGATGTACCACCAGAAGTACTTCCTCTCTGAGAAGAAGGAGATGACCAGCAGGGTGTGAAGGTACAACCCCTCCACCAGCAGCCAGAAGAAGTTGGCCATGACACAGTACTGGAAGAAAACCATCATGGCCTTGCAGCCCACCTGGAAGAGAAGAAATGAACAGTGGTGAGCTGCAGGGCGCTCCCACAGGAAAGAAATTTCCACCAAATTACCAGTGACCCTTACTCCTGGTGTATCTCTGGGATTGCTTTGTGCAGCACTGTCTTGGGTTGCAATGCAAGATATATTCTATTCCCATCTGTTGAAACCAGTTGAAGTGTTGTTTTTTTCTTTATCTCATAACTCTGGGGAGGAGGGGGTGTGTGCCTTCTGTTAATGGGCAGCT
>VWYO01021095.1:23036-40946 GCA_013400275.1 Rhadina sibilatrix | reverse complement strand
CCCATTCCAAGGGGAACTCCAGCTGTCCCTGGCAGACACCTGTCTTTCCAAACCAAGACAACCACACGACCCTGCTCCTACAGAACCCCCCTTGGGGGACATGGGCTCTGCTCTGAGCCCAGCTGTTGTATCCCTCTGGGGAAATGGTTTTTCCCCAGAGACCCCCTAAAGCTGTAACCTTTTAGTTTGACCCTACCTTTCCCCCATCTCTGACCGATTGGCTCAAGGCCAGCTATCTGTCCTGGGACAGAGAGTCTGGATAAACCCCTGCTCTCCCTTGTTCATCCTCTTTGCCCCCGGGACTCCTTCAAGAATAAAACCTTGGAACACTCCCATGAGTTAGGACTCCTTCTTGCATCTTTTACCCTACCCTTGAAATCTACTCCCCCAAAGCTCCCCAAAATCTGCGCCAGGGGGGCGAGCAGGGGTGGGGGTAACACTTCACCCAACGACCCCACCAGCAGCCCCACGACCGCTCAGCTCCACATCCAACCCCTCCAACCACAGCCCTGGAAGCCCCAGCAGGAGGTGGGGGGACAGGGGAACACTCACGAGCCCGCCCGCGGGGGCAAACTCTTGTGCATGACGCCCCTGCTGCCCTCCACGAAGGCGCTGGGGGGTTTGTGGTACACCGAGGCCAGCGTCCCGATGTAGCAGATGAGCTCGTCCAGCAGCGTGGGCTCGATCAGATCCGTCTCCTCCGAGATCAGCGGCTTCTCCGCCAGCACCACCTCCTTGGCGGCCACCGGGTCCGTGGAGAGCAGGCGCCAGTAGATGTAGCCACGGTCCCGCAGGTCGGGGTTGTCCGAGTCCTTTGGGAAGCCACGGGGAAGCTGCAGCTACTACAGAGCTGCTCCAAGCAGCTGCAGCTACTACAGAGCAACTGCAGCTACTACAGAGCTGCTCCAAGCAGCTGCAGCTACTACAGAGCTACTCCGAGCAACTGCAGCTACTACAGAGCTACTCCGAGCAACTGCAGCTACTACAGAGCTACTCCGAGCAACTGCAGCTACTACAGAGCAACTGCAGTTACTACAGAGCTGTTCAGAGCAACTGCAGCTACTACAGAGCAACTGCAGCTACTACAGAGTTACTCAGAGCAACTGCAGCTACTACAGAGCTACTCCAGCTGCTCTTCCCGTCCAAGCCTTGCCAGGAGGGATCACAGGGATCAGAGAGGCCACAAGGAGCCTCCTGAGCCATGGGAGTGTCCCACAACTGTCAGCATTNCCTGAGATGTTTTGGTTTCTCTGAAACTCTTTTCCCAGAGAGTTTTCTGCCAACAAGAGACACGTTTTCCTGACTGTAACCTTTGTTTACATTCCTCTCCCTAGGAGGGACTTCTTCTTGATGTCCCTCTGACTTGACCAATGTGATTGAAGAAGTTTTGTCTTTTTTCCACCCACTGGGTTGTGCTTTGTAAAACAGCATAAAGGGAAGAAATTTCTGGGGAATAAATCAGAGTCACTGTCAGCCTTCTGACCTCAGAGTCCGTGTCGTTGTGGTCTTGAACAGTGTCAGCCAGGTCACACTGGGTTTGTGCAGGAACAGGTGGATTTGCCCCAGGACCTAACCCCAACCTGCCTTTCAAGGGACCAAAGGCATGGTGACCATGCCAGTGACAGTGACACACGTCAGGGCACCTCACCTGGCCCCATTTCCACACCCTCAGACACAGCCTGACCCCAACATTATGGGGCAGGATCTCAGGGGGTTACACGGCCCCACAGGGCACAGGCCAGAGCATCCTCTGACTTCCACATGGATAAGCTGCAGGAACTCCCCTGTGACAGTCCCTCCCAGCCTCTCAGGGAGCCTGGATCTCTGGCTTTGCTATTTAGCATTTGTAGGTTTTGCCCTGCTCACTGTCACTTGGTTACAGGGTGTTTTGCAGAGTTTTCCAGAGATGGAAACCCTCCAAAATTCCACAGGCAAACCCGTTGGCCTCAGCTGCCCTGGGAGACAGGGCAGGCACTGCTTCCTCTGCTCATTTTCCAGCTCCAAAGGGACCTGTGCTGGCACGGGGGGGGAACCAGGCTTGGTGCCTCCCAACCACGGAACAGGGAAGGCACTTGGGACAACGCACTTCACAGAACAGCTTGGGCTGGAAGGGACCTCAAATCCCATCTCCTTCCCACTCTTGCCATGGGCAGGAACACCTTCCACTATCCCAGGTCACTCCAAGCCTGGACCACATCCCCAAACCTGCCACGGGACACGGCAGCTCCAAGCACCTGCACCACCAATCCCTTCAGAGCAAACTCAGCAGGAGCCCTGTCCCAGTGCCACCCTGAGGCAGCAGGAGCCCCTGGCACACCTGGGTGCTCTCGTCGTGGAAGCCCTCCAGGAAGCTCTCCAGCAGCTCGTCGGCGTTGTCGATGCGCTCGGCGTATTCCCCCACGATCCAGATCATGGCAGCCCTGGCCTCGGGCTCATCCAGGGAATCCAGGTTCTCGCAGAGCGTGGCGATCACGCTCTCGTACCTTCCCGAGGAGAGGACAAAAAAAGCAGGAGAAAGCTCACCAAGAGCAGGAGACCCGAGTCCTGAGCCACCCAAACTCCAAACCTGTGGCCGAGGGCACCCTGCCCGGGGCTGTCCCCTCGCCCCCTGGGCAGTGCCCACACTGATCCCAGAGCACATTCCCCATTCCTGAATTAACCTTGCTCATCTGATCTGCTCCTCCCCGGAGCAGCCCAGAGCCACTGGCTATTATTCCTGCAGAGTTCTGCTCGTTACCAATTCAGTTCATTAGTATTTATTACCACTATTAGTCGCCGACTTCCTGATTAGAGAGTTGCCTATTCATCCTGGCTCAGCTGGAACATTCCCTCCCCTCTCCTCCTGCTGCCCTTGTTCCAGCATCAGGAGCTGGATTGAGAGCCAGGGACAGTTTCTGCTGACGCAAGGAACCTGCACATCCCTGGCAGCTCCTCTCCCCTGGAGCGCCTGGATCTGAGATCTTGGAGAAACCTGGGACAGCGGGAGATCTACAAAGAGGATCCTTAAGGTTCCTCCCCACCCAAACCATTCTGAATTAAGCTCCAATTACCATCCCACTGCCCCGGGGGATGGGAAGCCCTGGGAAGCTGGGGACAAAAAATCCCAAAGCCACCCGCGCTGGGGTGGTGAGGGGGAAGCTCCGGGGGCTTCATCCCACCAGGATGGGTGGCCCCCCAAGCAGAGAGGGGAGGATCCCCACGCACTTGTTGGGGTACTTGCGGAAGATGTCCCTGATGACCACGATGGCCTCCTGCACCACGTAGTTGACCTTGGTCTGGATCAGGTCCAGCAGGGTGCTGACACAGCGCTCGGCCGATTGCTGCCGGAGGGACTCGGTCACACAGGGACACTGACCCCAAACTGCCCCCTTATCCCCCCACCCCAAAATCCGACCCCACAGCAGAACGGGGGACACGGTGAGTGTGGTCTGCCCTTGGTGTCCTGCTGTGGCTCCTCCTCATCCTCTCTGCACATTCCCACAGGCTCCCCACGGGAAGCGTTCCAGCCATGCAGAGCCACCTTTGCAGGGAGGTTTTGAACAATCCCCTTTTGGAAAATTAGCCCCACAGGGAAGCAGAGCCTCCCAGCAATCCCTCAGGAAGGGATGGATTCCCTCCCCCAGCCCCTTGGGAAGGGACTGGCTCCTTGACAGCCTCTTGGAAAATGACTGGGACCTTTCCAGCCCCTCAGGAAGGGATCAGCTCCCTCCCAGCCCCCTCAGGAAGGGATCAGCTCCCTCCCAGCCCCCTCAGAAAGAGATCAGCCCCCTCCCAGCCCCCTGGGAATGGATCAGCTCCCTCCCAGCCCCCTGGGAAGGGATCAGCTCCCTCCCAGCCCCCTGGGAAGGGATCAGCTCCCTTGCAGTCCCACTCTGGTCCCCAACAAGCCACTGGTATCATCCACTGCATTCAGAACTCCTGGCCCTGTTTTAGGCAGGGATCCTAAAGCAGCAGCAAGGGATAAGGGGACGGAATACTCTCCTGGCACCCCACTGATCCCTGTGGAACAACCACGGCTCATCCCCACGCCCGGGAAGGCTCCAGCTTGCAAATCCCTGGGGTGAGATGGCCACCAACGTGCTGGCAAGTGCTGCCCTGCCCCAGCACGGGTGCCAGCAGCCCGGCCGTGTCCCAGCCCTCACCTCCACCTTGATGGCACAGCGGCCGATGGCCCGCACAGCCTTCCTGACAAAATCCACATCCACCTCCGTGGCGTATTCCTTCAGCTCTGCCAGCACCTGAGGGGTGGCACAGCACAGTGAGAGCCTGGCAGCAGGGCAGGGCCACCAGGAGAGCAGGGCACTGCCCCAGCACGGCAGGCTGGGCGGGACAGAGCTGGGCTTTGGACAGCCCTGGGTGGCCCAGGCCCAGTTGCTGACCTGAGCTATGTTGGCCTGGGAGGCCAGGCGGATCATGATGTCCAGTTTCTCCAGTTTGACGTAGATGGGGTCGTTGTACTTGACAAAGAACACCTTCATCTCGTGCTTCAGGATCTCGGGCCTGTGGGCAGTGACAGGCAGCATTAGCAGGGGGACACGCTCACTTCCGCCACAACCCCAAGGTTTTGGGGGCCT
Organism: Rhadina sibilatrix; assembly: GCA_013400275.1. NCBI lineage: Eukaryota > Metazoa > Chordata > Aves > Passeriformes > Phylloscopidae > Rhadina > Rhadina sibilatrix. Next base: position 36,372 of record VWYO01021095.1, on the reverse strand, counting down.
ACTCAATGCCAAGGAATCCAAGTCATCGTGGTTATTTATCCCCCAGGATTCTGCCCCTTGGCTCCCCTTTGCTGGCACGTAGGGGACACAGCACAACCTTGTCACAAACATGTGGCAGACCTGAGGCAACAGGGGACGTTTGTCCTGCCAAGGCTGGAGGGGACGTTGTAGTGGGAGCAGGGACACAAATGCAGACCCCAGGGCTAGACTGGACCTTTCTCACCAGCTCATCCTCTCTCTCTAAGCTGAGAAAGAGCTAGGCCAGGTCCAGCTCCAAGCTGCCTTCCACATTCCCACTCCCAGGGACACTAATTGCTTTCCACTTCTCCCAGAAATTGCTGCTATTTTTAAGAGACGACCACGGCGCTGACTGGGAGGAGGACAAATCATCTGACTGGGCTGGGGCTCTCCAGCTGCCACTCCTGCTCCAGGCACACGGGTAGGGCCTCGGCCACCTCCTGCCCACCAGGATTTTAGATCAGCAAAGGGACAAAAGGACTCTGAGCACTTGTTCAAAGAGGACAACTGCAGAGAAAGCAGCTGGCAGCACAAAAATCCCTCCCTACACACCGAGCGACTCCTCCAAAGTCTCTCTTTATTTGCTGCCCCAAATAAAGAATAAATTAAACTGAAGGATCCATTAAACTGGAGATCCCAGCTCAGCTCCCTGCTCATTCCCTCACCTGACTGACTCAAGGCCAGGTTGCACAGGCCTTGGAGCAACCTGGTCTAGTGGAAGGCGTCCCATGGCAGGGGGTGGGATGAGATGGGCTTTAAAGATCCCTCCCAACCAAACCATTCCATGATTCCGTGACTCCCCTTGGATTTTAACCAACAGAGAAGAGAAGACCCTACAGGATGTGTAACCAACAGAGAAGACCCTACAGGATGTGCTGTGACACTGCTGCAGTCAGAGGGACTGAAGCAGCTGGACACCTGCACGCTCACCTTTTCTGCACGATGAGGTTGATGTTGCGCAGGGCCACGTACTGCAGCTCGGGCTCTGCGGACAGCAGAGTGACCAGGGGTGGGGCCAGCTTCTTCAGCAGGGTGCCATAATAATCCAGGTCCTTGGACAGCATCTCCATGAACTTCATCAGCACCTTGACGGCCGACAGCACCACGGCAGAGTTGGCGTGGGACAGCCGCGGCGTCACCCGCTCGCAGATGCTGCCGGGGCGAGGAGGAGGGAAAGGAAATGATCCCAGCCCTTCCTCCTGCTGAAAAACTCCTGCCAGCACGGAGGAAGGACTCGCAGGAAAGCTGAGCAGCACTTGGGACCTTCCCAAAGAGGCTGAATTGGCTCCTGAATGCCCCAGTGAAGGTTATTCCCCAGGCTCTGCAGAACCCTCTGGCGGTGACCCCATTTCGGGGCTCCCCAGTGCCCGTTGTCCCCTGCAGCCACATTTAAAGCAGCTCAAGGAGCACAATCCCAGTGCCAGGGCTCACTACGGGACCAGGGCAGGCTCCAGATGGCCATGCCCAAGGCACAGCTCCAGCAGATGCCCGCTGTCCCACCTCCTGCAGCAGGGTCAGGAGATGAAGACTCTCCTCAGAGGAGAAAGGGCACTGCCAAGCCCTGCCTGTCCCCTCACCTCTGTGCTTCCCGGTCATCCTTGGGCATGTAGTTTGCCAGGCAGTCCAGGATGAAGATCTGGCCCCACTCAGTGCACTCGTTGAGGGCTGTGAGCAGCTTGTTGATGGACTGGGGGTTGAGGTCCAGCAGGTTGCTGCTGGGGTGAGACTCCGCTATTTCCGACAGCGCCGCCACCGCGTTGGCCACCACCTGCCAGGGGGGGACAGGACACGGACTGGTGACACCAAATGTGGCGTTGAGGGGATGAGCTGCCTCCTCACTCCATCCCACCTACATCTGGGCTCCAGCTTCTCCCTGCCCCCAGCAGATCTGAGGGGGATGGATGAGCCATCCCCGCCGGCACGCTCCCACACGTTCCACGGGAGTCAGCCTTGGCTTCGTGCCCAGGTCCCTTCCCCAGGCAGCTCCGAGGAGCCCCAGAGCTTTCCACACAGCCCCTGGGCTCAAAACTACGCCCAAGGTAAGACTGGGAAAGCAGGAAAGGCTGTGGGAAGAGAAACCCTGGGGAAAGGTGGTTTTAAAGTTCCCCATGCCTGGGGAAAGGGAGGGAAGCCAAAGCTCAGCTGCCAGGAAAACCAGAGGCAGAAGGCACTGGCTCTGTGGTATCAGAACCGAGCACCAGCTTCCCTCTGCCCCGAGCCAGCTGGAGCAGCCTCCTTCCCACTGAGAACAGAGCACCAACACACTGCCAAGGGATGGGAGAAACCCTCCAGCCAGGACACAGGGTTACAGGGCAGAGAACACAGCCTGCAGCCCTGAGGGGCAAAAAACCTCCCCAAAACTGGTTTGTTACCACCAAAAAAAGGGAGGCTGGGAGCTGGATGCCAACGCGATGCAACGGCGGTGACCGCCACTGTTCGAAGAGGAGGCAGAGAAGGCAAAGAACCCTCACCATGGGGTTGGAGTCCGAGATGAGATCCTTGAGGGTGTCCAGGAAGCCCTGGTCCTCCACCAGCTGGGCGTTGATGTCGTGCAGCTTGGCCACGCAGACGGCGGCCGTCTTGCGCACGTAGGGGTCCTCGTCCTTGAGGCACTTGCGCAGGGGCTCGCACAGGTACTCCGTGATCTTGTCCACACGGATGCAGCCCATGGTCCGCACGGCCAGGGCCCGGATCAGAGGGTTGGGGNAGTAGATTTAGAGGGATTGGCTTAGAGTTAAAAACACCTGTTTAGTGTAAAGTTTAGATATTGGTTCACAATTGTAAATAATATTCACCTAATTATCTGTAAATAAGATGACGAGCTGGGGGCAGGCGGGGAAGTCGTCACCTGTTGCCCGTGCTGTCCAGACCTTGGCAGAGCTCAGAGAAAAACAATTGTGATAAGATAAAATAAACAAGAAGAACAACCTTGAGAACGAACATCTAAAAGCTCCTCGTTGTTTCTGCTATTCCCAGAGGACAAAGGGCAGAGATCACCCTGACCTCAGGCAAGCAGAGACCCCACTGACAATGACTCCAATCAATCTCTATTACCCGGGAATTCCTTCCCTTTATGCTGTTTTACAAAGAACCACCCAAGGGGTGGAAGAAAGACAAACTTCTTCACTACACTGGTCAAGTCAGAGGGACAGCAAGAAAAGGTCCCTCCTAGAGAAAGGAATGTAAACATAGGGTACAGTTAGGAAAACGTGGCTCTTGTTGACAGAACAGTGCCTGGGAAAGCTTTTCAGAGAAATCAAAACATCACAGCACCAACCATAACTACAGTCAGGTCCTCCAGGAGGATTTGGGTTCAGATCCCGAGGTTTTTATGTTCTGCTCTCAAGAACAATTCACCCAAGAGATGTTTCTCCTTTGTCCTGCACCCACTGAGTTCCAACACCACCAATCCTCACTCACAGAGCCCCTCAACCCATTCAGGAATCCCATATCCTCACCACTGACACCTGTACCTGAACCCAACCTTGACACTGGAATCGCACACCGGGATTATTATGTGGGGTTAATCCTCTCTAAAAAGCCTGACCTGTCTCTAAAGCCCAGCAGGCCTTTTCACTGAGTGATTTGGCAATCTTCTGGTTCCTAACACGCTCTTCAGCTCCCAGCTCCAACGGGAACATCACGAGGGATTTCTCAGCACACAAATTCCCGTGACGGCTCTCGATGGCAGGAGCTGCCCACACCCCTGACAAGAGCACAGCTGCCAAAAACTGGGTTTCTGCATTACTGGACAAACTCAATCAGTCTTTTTAGAGCTTGGAGAGCCCCTCCTCCAGAAGGGAGAGGCTTTGGAAAGCTGCCCACGCTCACTGATTTGCAGCTTGGCTGCAGTGAACCGGCACGTGGCGTCCCCTGTGACCCCGGGACACCTGTGTCCCCTCACCTTCACGAAGGTGTTCACTGCCATGATGGCCATGTCTGGCTGGCTTTTGGCATAGTTCATCAGGTACAGGTAGACCAGCTTCTTCAGCTCCAGGTTGTCTGTCTGCATGCAGTTCACCACGTCCGGGAAGAGAGCGCTGGAACACAGAGAGCTCTGTGAAGGCAGCGCACGCTGCCCACGGGAGCCTTCCCACGGATCCCACCCCGCTCCTACAGCCAGCAGAACCCAGCTCCCTGCTGGGAGGAAAGGCTGAGAGAGCTGGGGGTGCTCACCTGGAGAGGAGAAGGCTCCAGGGAGAGCTCAGAGCCCCTGCCAGGGCCTGAAGGGGCTCCAGGAGAGCTGGAGAGGGACTGGGGACAAGGGCTGCAGGGACAGGACACAGGGAATGGCTCCCAGTGCCCAGGGCAGGGCTGGATGGGAGATTGGGCAGGAATTGGTCCCTGGCAGGGTGGGCAGGGCTGGCACAGGGTGCCCAGAGCAGCTGTGGCTGCCCCTGGATCCCTGGCAGTGCCCAAGGCCAGGTTAGATGGGGCTTGGAGCAGCCTGGGGCAGTGGGAGGTGTCCCTGCCAGGGCAGGGGTGGCACTGGGATGGGCTTTAAAGTCCCTTTCCCACCCAACCCATTCCATGATTCTATGATTCCATTACCTGAGCCCACCCTGCAGCAGACATGGCTGAAATGCCCATCCCCAGTGGATTTTTTTTTATGGATCTGTATCAAAATCAGCCTTTGATGGACCAAAATTGAGCTTTCCTACATGGCTCTGCTGCATCTCTGCTCCAGGGCACATCCACTGCCCTGGGAGAAGGTGCTGGACAATTCTCTCAGGCACAGGGTGGGATTGTTGGGGTGTCCTGTGCAGGGCCAGGAGCTGGACTGGATGACTCCTGTGGATCTCTCCCAACTCAGGATATTCCAGGATTTTCTGCATCATCACAGGATGGTGCCAAAAGGAAGAGCTCCACTCCCCTGGGTGAGTCCTGAGCACCAGGACACTCTGCTGGGAATTGCAGGGGAATGGAGTGGCTCAGGTGCCTGCACAGAGCTGGGGCTTCCCCTTCCCAAACACCCTGGAGCTGTGGGATACCAGAGATGCTGTTTCATCCAAAGCCAGACCAATCAGACAATTAAACCACCTCAGGGGAGGCAATCAAGATCCCAGGGCTAACACAGGGTTTACTCCACCCTGACAGATGTCCCAAGGCTCCAGGAAGCTTCTCCACCTCCGCAAACCCAGCCAGCCCTGACAGGATCAAACCCAGGGCCCCTCTAAATCCAGGGAGCTGGGCTTTGCAAAGCTGCTGCACACCTGGGCTGCTCTCACCCCGGGCTAAGCCAGGCTTTGCTGGCACCTCCTGGGGAGCAGTGAGCTCAGCAAAGCCCTGCAGCCTGAAACAGGCACACACCAAACACACGGGCTGCCAACAGCCACAGGGTCATGGAATGGCTTGGGAATCATGGAATGGCTTGGGAATCATGGAATCTTTAAGCTCATCAAGTTCTACCCCCTGCCCTGGGCAGGGACACCTCCCACTGCCCCAGGCTGCTCCCAGCCCCAATGTCCAGCCTGCCACAGCTGCTCTGGGCACCCTGTGCCAGGGCCTGCCCACCCCGCCCAACATCTCATCTAAATCTCTTTTTGGTTTAAAGCCATTCTCCTTTGGCCTGTCACTATTTGTGTCCACGTAAAAAGCTGTTCTCCCTCCTTTTTTAAGCTCCTGCCATTTCCATGTGATTTTCACAGAGGTCCCAAGATGGACACTCCCTGCTGCTGCCTCTGGGAGCCAGGGATGCCCCAGTTCTCCCAACTCTGAGTGTGTTTTTCCTCCATTTACTCTCAAATGCACCGTGAAAACCAAATTGCTGATGCTGCCTGTGCTGGGACAGGTCTGTGCAGGAAAAAGCAGGGAAGGAGCCACGTGCAGCTCAGCCAGGTGGAAAAAGGGAAGCAGGAACAGCAGCTGCCTGACCTTTTGGACTGGAGAGGCTGCAAAGGGTTTATTTATCAACATCCAGGCACCGCCACCAGCCTCCCGCCACGGAGCCTCCGAGGGGGTCCTGCTTGTTTTTAGTAACACACAAAGGGAGTGGGAATAATCCCAACAAACTGATCTGGCAGCCAGACCAATCCTCCTTTAGCCAGATTACAACAAAAGCCAGGAGAGCCCCCACCTGCCAGGTGGCCACGTGGACACAAAGTGCACTCCAGGAGGTAGAGCTGCAGCCAGGAGCAGACCTGGGGTGAATCCCGAGGGGAAAGGCAGCATGGAAACCTCCTTGGAAGCAACAGGGGGGGAAAAGGGAACCCAAAAACCATCTGGGTTTGGCTTGGGCACATGGGAGAACAGCATGAAGGACAGGTTTAGGATAGATTTCAGGGAAAGGTGCTTCCCCCAGAGGGTGCTGGGCACTGCCCAGGCGCCCCAGGGAATGGGCATGGCCCCAGGGCTGCCAGAGCTCCAGGAGTGTTTGGACAGCACTGCCAGGGACAGGGATTGTTGGGGGGTCTGTGCAGGGCCAGGAGTTGGACAGGATGATGCTGGTGGGTCCCTCCCCACTCAGGACACTCCAGGAGGCAGCCCCAGCACACACCTGACGTCCTTGCCGACGGTCATGGAGGCGATCACCTTCTTCACAGCCTCCTTCTTCTTCTCCTTCTTGTCGCTGTTCAGCTCAGCTTTCAGCTCAAATATCTCCCCTGGAAAAACGGGAAAAGCAGCAGCTCAGGGATCAGTGGGAGGGGTGTACCCCAGCCCTCTGCTGCGTGAGCACAGCTCCTGCCTGCTGCATGACAGGTTTCCTTTGCCACCCCTGGGAAGAGGGATTTCGCTTCCCAAGCTCCTCACCCAGGGCTGGGGCTTCACCCATGGGCATGGAGATGAGCCTCCTGGTGAATCCCTGTGCCTCCTCCAGCCCCACAGGGATGGGAGATGCTGCAGGAGCCAGGAGCAACCCCACGGGCACTGGATGGGGTTATCCAGAGGGTATTTTTTGGCTGTGGGGTGATTCTCCCAGCCCCATGAGGCCCATCCCTTCCCAGGGATGATGGATTTGGGCACTGCTCCTCAAGCCCATACGAGGAAGGGCGGCTCCCAAATCCCTCCCTGCCCAGGGCACCATCCCCTGCCCTGCTGAAGCCAGGCTGAGCTCCTTATTCCCCCCCTGGGCTGGCAGATTGAAGAGGAAGATGCCACAAGGCCTCTCTGCACATTAATTCCTCACTTAAGGCCCCGAGCGCTGCCCAGGGGAGCTCCTGAGCCGCTAAAGCCGATCAGCAGCTGCCACCAGCCCTGCCCGGGGTCAGGGGGCTTGGGGACAAGGTGTCCTGACCCCTCAGCAGCTGCTCCAGAGCAAGGAGAAGGGTGGGGTGCCAGCCACAGTGCCCCACAGGGACTCAGGGCATTCCCAACCCTCCCCACCGGGGTTTGTACAGGTGTAAGAATCAGCTGGTGATGTGGGGATGAATTGTGATGTTCCTGCTCCCTCCCTTACCTTTCTTGGTGGTGGTGAAGTACTTGGAGTCTGTCATGGTGGTCTCCAGGCAGCAGCACGGCCCTGGAGGAGAGGTAGAGCACAAGAGGTTCAGGGTTGATGATTTCCTTGCAGGGACTGTTAGAGAGAGCTCCAGGAATGGAAAAAGAAAACAAAAAAACAACAACAACAGGGGAGGGAAAAGAGTTTGGGATCTCACGGGAAGAGTCACAAGGAGAAGCCCAATCCCTAAGAGAGGGTGAGCACCTTGCAGTTCTGTGATGATGGGGAATCAGCTGGTTCTCCCAAAAGGATGTGGAGGAGGAAGGGAATGACTGAAGATTCCAGGGCTGCAGCCCTGACTTTGCTCATCCCACCCCGCACAGAGCCGGGCAGCAGGGGCTCAGTGACCACCCTCCCCCCTGGATTCGCCTCTCCTCATCCAAAAAAATGCTTTCTAAAGAAAAACTCACACCCAGCCTTCCCTTGCACCTCCACAGGGAAAAGCTCTGGGCTGGAGAGAGGAACTGAGCCAAACCCAAGGCTCAACTCAACAGGACAGAGCAGCCGAGGGGCACGGATCTGCCAGATCAAAGGGAGCCTCTCCCAGAGAGCAGCCCTGCTCCAGCAGGGTTGCTTTAAATTCCAAGGGTGCAAGGTTTCCACCCAGCACTCGAGGCTCCATTACATAATTCAGGCAGTTTAGGGCAGATTTAGGGCTTGGCAGGCTGAGGAAGGAGATGTGCAGCCCTCCGGAAAGGTCAGCGGGGATTTGGCTTTTATGGCTCAGGTTTTTCTCATCTTTCCTTCAACAGGGAAGGAACCAGAGGGCTCGTCCTTGAAAGCCTGCAGTGGCTTTGCTGTTTTGGAGGGGCAGGAATACTGGAAGCAAAGCCAAGTGGAAAAAAAAAAAAGGAAAAAAAAAGAGATTAAAAAAAAAAAGGAGCTTGCGGATGGGTTTAAAATGCAAATGAGCATCTTGAAAGCCAAACGCAGCAGGAGCACAGAGAACTGTGTCCTCTGTTCCCTGTCCAAGCTGGAGAGGGATCCCCAGCAGGGATAAAAAGAATCTGGATGAAATCTGAGGGGGTTGAGCACGCTGGGCAGAGCACACAGCTTGGCAGGGAGGGAGAGGGAAGGAGTTTGCGTGGGTTTGGGGCTGCTCTGGGGGGCTGGCAGCACGATCCTGGAGCTGTTCAGGAGGGCCAGGCCTGTCAGCACACAGCCACAGCCCTGCCCCTGGTGAGACAGGACACTCCTCCCTGCCTCAGTTACCTGGGATTGATTCAGAGCCTTTTTTATCCCACTAAGTCGATGGCTCTCCAGGGAACAGCGGGAGCTCCGGGCTGCGCCGCAGCTCTCTGCGCCTCACTGCAGATCCCGTCCTGCCAGACAGGGAGGAAGGAAGGAAAGGAAAGGAAGAGGTTTCACTGCAGTCCCTCTGATTCCAGGACCTGGCTCGCACTCAGCCCTGCTCTGCAGAAGTGCCTGGAAAGCAAACTGGAAGGCGAGCAGGGAATTTCTGCAGGCAGCTCGGAGCTGTGAATCACACCGGCCGCTCCCCTGCAGCTCCCCCGGAGCCAGGCAAAGCACAGCCCATCCATGTGTGGTTCTCCCATCCACAACAACCCCACCAACACGTGGCTGGGCCACTCAAAACCCTACTGATTTCAGAGGCTGAAGCACCCAATTCCCCCCGTTCCTTGAAGCCCTGCAGCAGCTCCAAGAAGGCGAGCGGCTCCAGCTCAGGAACCCTCACCCTCACCCTGACACACAACCCAGGGCCTGCAGCAGGGTGATGAGGGGCTCCAAGCAGCTGCCAAACCCCAGTGCTCAGCACCCTGCAGGCTGTGTGCCCCCCCAGGCTGTGCCAGGGTGACAAGGCAGGGCTGGCTGCCAGCCCCGGGGCGCCACAGCCGCAGGTGAATTCCCACAGCTCAGCCCTTGGGCAGAGGCCAGGGCTGCTGCCTGCCTTTGGTTTTAAGGATGCAGCTGTGTGGTGCAGAGCTGAGAGAAGGTGTTTGCTTGCTCCCCACCCAGCCTCCTTTCCATGCTGATGTCCCAGTGAGAGGCTCCTCAGGCACAGAAAGCAGGATGCAAGCAACAAAACCAAGGATACCGATCACTCCTGACGCTGTGGCAGCTCAGATTTTACCCCATCTTCAGGAAAAACTTGTTCTAAGCTGGTCTGGCAAACAGGATTCAAGGAGTTAAGAATCCATAAGGTTTGCGAAGCTGCTGGAGAGGAGCAACCAGAGCTCCCCCACACCCAGTCTGGGCTCCTCAGGTCTGTTTTTGGGATGGCTTTTGGCAGTGGCACAAACCCAGAGCCTTGTATCCCTGATTTTATTCACTCCGGGGGACCAAATTCCACAGCTCCACACAAATTAAAGCCTCTCAAGCACCCAGGTCAGGGACATGGCAGAGCTCAGCCACCCCACTTTTCCCACTGCTGCTGGGGAAGATGGAAAAGGAAAGCCTTATAAATGTGACTGCTGAGGGTTTGAGAATATGAAACCTGTAAGGGAAATAGAATTGCAAGGCAAGTTTCCATGTCTAAAGCCTCAGTTCCTGGAGAACTGGAGAACAATGGTGTGGCTGCTGAAGGTAATTAATCCCCTCTTGATTAAACAATGCCCTTCTCCTCACCAAGAGCCCAAGGCTCAGAGCAGACCCCACCAGCTTGGCAGGAGGGCTCCAAAGAGTCGTTTTTAGGGTTTGAAATCTAACCCAGCATGGTCATGCAATGATTCTGACAGGCTGCATGTGAATGCTGTAGGGTTTGTACCTTGCACTGGCTTGGTTGGTGTCAGTCAGAATATTCAGTGCAGAAGGAGATTGAATGGATTGGAACGGGAACCTCGCTCTCTTGCTGCTCTTCCTGCTCCTCTTCAGCTCCCTTTGCTCTCTTGCTCTTCTCTCTCTGGGGCTGCTCCCAGCTGCAGCTGGCAGCTCTCAGCAGGGCCCCTCACCCAGGCCCTGTGCAATAAATGAACCCTGCTCCAGGAGCAGCCCTGACCCCAGAGATCTCCCATCACCCTCTGACCCCACTCCTACAACTGCCAGCACCTCCCAAATTCAGCTATCCTGGGGAATCAAGAGGCTCCTAAACCCAAAATACAACAACAAACACATCACTGGGCTTCCCACGGAGTGGCTGCTGCCAGTGGGTTCCTGAGAGTGACACCAAGGCCAAGTGAGCCATTGCTGGTGCTGCTCATGTCCTCTTAGGGAGAGTGCAGGAAAACTCATTTCTTCTGCTACTTTTATCACCCTGCTTTAGGGTAATTCCTCCATCCTTGAAGGCTGAGATGCTGCTGACCAGAGACTTTCACCATGGAATGGGTTGGGTGGGAAGGGATCTAAAATCCCATCCAGTGCCACCCCTGCCCTGGGCAGGGACACCTCCCACTGTCCCAGGCTGCTCCCAGCCCCAGTGTCCAGCCTGGCCTTGGGCACTGCCAGGGATCCAGGGGCAGCCACAGCTGCTCTGGGCACCCTGTGCCAGCCCTGCCCACCCTGCCAGGGAACAATTCCTGCCCAATCTCCCAGCCAGCCCTGCCCTGGGCACTGGGAGCCATTCCCTGTGTCCTGTCCCTCCAGCCCTTGTCCCCAGTCCCTCTCCAGCTCTCCTGGAGCCCCTTCAGGCCCTGGCAGGGGCTCTGAGCTCTCCCTGGAGCCTTCTCCTCTCCAGGTGAGCACCCCCAGCTCTCCCAGCCTGGCTCCAGCCCTGGGAGCAGCTCCATGGTCTCCTCTGGAGTCACTCTCAGCTTCCACCAACACAGATCCACTGCCAGGGCTGGGATGCAGCCTTTAACCTGTGCCCAAGACATCCCAAATCCCTGCTGATCCCAGCCCACCACAGCTTCAGGTCCTTCTAGACCCTCTGACAGCCCAGCCCAGGAGTTCCCTGGCTGCCAGAGCTCTGACCTGCCCAGCCTGGCCCGGGAGGGAGGAAGGAAGGGAGCAAAGGCAGGAGGTTCATCCCTGCACACACATTCAGGGGGGACAGGCTGGCACCTAAAGCCAGGGAGAGGAGCAAGGAGCAGGAACTCAGAGGGCAGGTTCCTAGGAACGGGCTCAGCTGGAAAACAGAGGGGCAGCTGGAGGTTAGTGGGGAACCAGGCAACTCCCACCTCAGCTGGAAACCAAGCACTTGAGGGCCAAGGTGGCACAATGAGGGAAACCAAGGAAGACTCTAAAAAATTCATGTGTAACTGGAGCCCTGGGCAATCACACAACTGTTCCCTGTTGGTGTGAGGCAGTCCCAGGGCCCTGCAGAGGCCAGGCAGGGTGGTGATGGCTGCGAGCACATCCCTGCCCAATGCCAAACCCCAGGAGCTGCCACAAACACCAGCCAAGGGAGAGAAACACCCAGGCTGGGAGAAGAGAACCGCAGGCTGAGGATGCACAACCCCACAGCGAAGGGGCCTTGTGCTGATCCCAGTTCTTTCCCTCCCATCCTACAGCCACAGCTCCCATCCCTGTGCTCATCCCACCCCTGCCAGGGTACCACCAACCCCCAGGAGCTCACACCAGCCCCACACACCTTCCCAGTGAGGTGTTTTTCCTCTGTCTGGCCCAGCTGGAGCTTGGCCCTGCAGCAGCGTGGGGCTGTGATTCCCCTGCATCTCGACCAGGAGCACCCACACCCTCTCACAAAAATCTGCTCCTGACCAAGCCAGGGGCATTCCAAAAGGCTCCATCTCCATCAGGCAAGGAGATAACTCAGGGGGTAGGAGCCAAACTCACTGTGAACTCAGCAAAGTGCCCAAAATCATGGCAGCCCCAAAAGCAGCAGCAGCAGCACCACCAACACATCCCATCCACCAACAACAAGCCAAGGGAAAAGGGAAAAGGACAATCCTGAGGTGTCCCCTTGCTGCACACTCTGCCAGGATCCCACTGCCACAGAGCCCAAAGCTGAGAGCTGGGGGGATTTTTAATCCCCTTGAACAGGGATGGCACTCACAGGGGCTCCCCACAACAAACCCTGGCTGGGCTGAGTGTCCTTAGGGACATCAAGGACCTTGTTCTGGACACAGCATCAGGTTCCCATGGCAGAGGGGACGTTCTCCTCCTGGGAATGCCAGGTTCTGCAGGGTTCCCATGTTCTCCTCCTGGGAAAGCCAGTTCTGCAGGGTGGACACCTCCTGCCATGGAATTCCCAGCCTGGCTTGATCCAAGCAAGGCCCAACACCTCTGGAAAGCCCCTCAGGGTCCCCAAGCCTGTTCAGCCTGGCAGTCTGACCCCACAAACCACACCAATCCAACGACTCATCCAAGGCTTACCCCATCCTCTGTCACCCCAGGAGGGAGGGGACACAAGACCCCACCCGAGCCCCCGCAGCTGCTGGGGGTGGGACCCCCGACCGGTGTTAAAACTCCCTGAAACTCCACACAAAACACCTGCAAGAGCAACAGCGACACCTCCAACACGCCTCCTTCAGGCCGGAGCTGTCCCACAGCTCCTTTTTATCCGGTTTGGGGCTTTTCCCTCTAAAATCTCCCCGGAGGAGGCAGCGAGCACAGGTTCTATCAGCCCAGCTGCCTCCTTGTCTGCTCCATGCCCACTTCCCAGCTTATTCCATGCAGAGCCCAGACCCTTCCCTATGGCTGTGCCCTGCCCCGAGGTGGGTGAAGGGGTCACCCCGCGTACCCCCGCCCTTCCAGAGCGTCCCGCCCCCAGCACGGTGCCCCCGGGGCTCTGCCTGTGCCCAGGACGCGGTGCCCGGGCTGCTGGGGAGGGGAGCAGAGCCCGGGGCGATCCCTGCGGGACGGATCCGAGGGGGCAGCGCCGGGACACGGAGCGGGACACGGGGCAGCGCAATGGCCCGGGGGGGCTGCGGGGTGCGGGGACCCCTGTGTGCCCCAGGCGGGCATGGGAGCGCGACACAGCCCGGGCTGAGGGCGGGAGGATGGGGACACAGCCCTGGAGGATGG
>VWYO01021095.1:0-18475 GCA_013400275.1 Rhadina sibilatrix | reverse complement strand
GAGAGCCTGGACTCGCTGAACGGCGAACCGCGGGCGCGCAACGAGAAGGAGCTGCTGCAGGTGCTGAACGACCGCTTCGCCGGCTACATCGAGCGGGTGCGGGCGCTGGAGCAGCAGAACCGGGCGCTGGCGGCCGAGGCGGCGGCGCTGCGGCAGCAGCAGGCGGGGCGCTCGGCCATGGGCGAGCTGTACGCGCGGGAGCTGCGGGACATGCGGGGCACCGTGCTGCGCCTGGGCGCCGAGAAGGGGCAGCTGCGGCTGGAGCGGGCGCGCCTGGCCGAGGACGTGGCGGCGCTGCGGGGAAGGCTGGAGGACGAGGCCCGGCAGCGCTCGGAGCTGGAGGCGGCGGCCCGCGGGCTGGCGCAGCGCTCGGCGCAGGAGGAGCGGGCTCGGGCGCCGCTGGAGGAGCGAGCCCGGGCTCTGCGGGAGGAGGCGGAGCAGCTGCGGAGGCAGCACCGCGCCGAGGTGGGAGCGCTGCTGCGCGGGGCGCGCCCCGAGCTGCCCGCCGAGCCCCCCGCGTCCCTGCGCCCCGGCGTCACCGCCGCGCTCCGCGACCTGCGCGCACAGCTGGAGGGCACGGCGGTCCGCAGCACCCTGCAGGCCGAGGAGTGGTTCCGCGGTGAGTGTCAGGGTGTGGCCGCCGAAGGCGCCGGCAGCGTTGCCGTAGCTCTCCGGGGACACGCGGGGCTGCCGCGCTCCGGGATGGGGTTGGAGAGAAGGGAGCGAGGGCGGCCCGAGGGATGCGGGGAACTCCCCCTCTCTCTATATCGTTTTAAGGTGTCCCCACCCCGGGAGGTGCAGGGACCCCTCCCACCTGCTCCTGGAGGGTCTTGGGATCCCGTCGGGTCAGGAGGGTGAGGGGACCCCTCATATGTTGTGCTCGGGGAGGGCGTTAGTGTCCCCCCAGCCCAGGAGTGCGCAGGGACCTCCCGTATATCCAGCGCCCTGGGAAGGCTTCAGGGTGACCCCATCGCTGCCACCAGACCCCCAGAGCCTGCGGGTGCGCTGCCCGCCCGCCCCTCCTGCCCTCTGCCCCGCAGTCAGTTCCGAGGCGGGTTCCAGGATCACTGACCCGGCACCCCGCACGTTTTTGGGGTGCCGGCCCCCTCCGATGCCTCAGGGTTCCTCTCAGCCAGGGGTGTTTGCAGTGCGGGGAGGGGGGGCGGTACCGCATCCCTGACGCGGGAGGGCAGGACAGGGAGTGGCCCTTCTTGGGGGTGTGGAGAGGACACCACGGTCCGGGGTGGGGGGGTTTGCACCCCAGCCTGAGCCCCCCGGGAGCGCAGGGCGGGTCCAGAACCGCGGACAGCGCCGGTTCAGCACCGCGGTAGCTCGCAGCGCCGACCCGGGGGCGCCGGGGCCGCAGGATCTGCGCTCCCCGTTCCTGTCACATCATTCCGTGCCCCTCCTCGTCCCCTGGGGTGTCCGCAGGGCGCTGCGGCAAAACCCCCACCCCCACCCCGCCCCGGGCCAGGGCTGGCGTGCCCGGGATGCGGCGGGGGGGCAGCGCCGTGGGGCAGGGGGCTGTGGCACGGCTGAAGGGGAGGCGGGGGCTGCAGAGAGGATCCGCGCTGGGTGAAGTCCAGGATGGCAGAAACACCCCCGAGCTCGCCTTGCCCGTCCCCCTTCGCTTCTCGGAAGAGACGGAGCGAGGGGTGGGGAAGGCAGAGCGCTCGGGGAGCCTGGGGTGGCTCTGCAGAGGACAGGGATGAGCAGCAGGGACAGGTTTGAGTTTCCCCAGGGAGGGGAGGCTGCAGCCTGCAGCTTCTCTTTCCCGTGGCAGTGAGGCTGGACAAGCTCTCGGAGGTGGCCAAGGTGAACACGGACGCCATGCGCCTGGCCCAGGAGGAGATCTCCGAGTACCGCCGGCAGCTCCAGGCCAAGACCACCGAGCTGGAAGCCCTCAAGGGGACCCAGGAGTCGCTGGAGAGGCAGAGGCAGGACTCGGAGGAGCGCCACCATGCAGATGTCCTGTCCTACCAGGTACCGTGGCGCAGTGGGCAGCGGCCCAGGCTGGGGAGGGACCATCCAGCTGCTGGGGAGGAGCAGCGCTGGCATCTTGGCCTCAGGGATGGGAAGGAGTTGGGGCAAAAGCTGGGGGCTGTGTCAGAACTGGCCTTGCCCAGCCCACAAGGATCAGGAACCCAGAGCCTGAGGTGGTGTCTGGGCTCTGGTATCCCTCAGCAGCCCCGGAGCTGCCCCATGGCTCTGCCTGGCACTGAGCTGCCTGTGAGGATGGTTATGAACACCATGGAAGGGTGCCCAGGGTTTGGGTCATGTCCTGCCCCCCAGCTCTGGGAAGTGAGGGCTGCCTTGGTGGCCTTGGAATGAAGTGCTGTCCCCAGGGTGGTGCCTCCAGCTGCAGTTCAGTTGCCATTGGACTCACCCAAGTCCTAGAAGCATTCCCACAGCTTGTCCCTGCTGGAGGGAGCTCTGGGAGTGGGCCAGGGGCTCAGCTGGAATGCAGCTCCTTGCTCAGGGTGTGCAGGGCTCCAGCCAGGTCCCCAAAGGCCCTGGGACCACCCCTGGCTGTGCCCCCTTTCCCTGTGTGTCTGCAGGAGGAGATGGCTGCAGACTCCTCTGTGAGGACACCCTGGTGCTGGAGACTAAGGCACAGTTATGGGGTGCTCTGTGTGTCCCTGCTCCTGGGGACTGTGCCATGTGTCCCCTCCCATTGTGGCTCTGTCTGCCCACAGGAAACCATCCAGCAGCTTGACAGCGAGCTGAGGAACACCAAGTGGGAGATGGCAGCTCAGCTCCGGGAGTACCAGGATCTGCTCAACGTCAAAATGGCCCTGGACATCGAAATTGCTGCCTACAGGTACAGGGGGGGCAGGGGGAGGCGTGGGGGGGGTCTCAGGCAGGTCTGCTCAAGGTCCCTTGTTAACACCTGGGCTCTTTTTGGTGAGCAAATCATTCATCCTCCAAAGCCAATCTCCAGCTGGGTGACCCAGTGGCGTGTGGAGGGAAGGGCAAGGAAACCTGCTCATCCCAGGCCACAGCAGCAGGAGGATCATCCAGGATGGGGCAGGGAGGGAGATGGAGCTGCAGGATGTTGCTGGCAGCTCCTGGTCACGGGAGGAGATGAGAAGCCATCACTGAGGGCCCTGCTCTGGTCTCTCCTTGGCAGAAAGCTCCTGGAAGGGGAGGAGTATCGGCTCGAGACTGGCATTGGGATGCTCTCCTACCCCGAGGTGGTCCCCAAGCCTCCCAGCATCACCACCAGCATCAAGGTGAAAAGTGAGGAGAAGATCAAGGTGGTGGAAAAATCAGAGAAGGAGACGGTGATTGTGGAGGAGCAGACAGAGGAGATCCAGGTGACCGAGGAGGTCACAGAGGAGGAGGAGGCTGAGAAAGAGGCTGAAGAGGAAAAAGCTGAAGAGAAAGAGGAGGAGGGGGAGGAAGAAGAGGAGAAAGAGGAAGAAGAGGGTGAAGAAAAGGCCAAGTCTCCTGCAAAGGAGGAGGCCAAGTCCCCAGAGAAACCTGAGTCCCCTTCAAAGGAGGAGGCCAAGACCCCAGCAGTCAAGTCCCCTGAAAAGCCTCCAACCCCCTCAAAGGAGGGGGTCAAGACCCCGGTTGTGAAATCCCCAGAAAAACCTGCAACCCCCTCAAAGGAGGAGGCCAAGAGCCCGGCTGTGAAGTCCCCAGAGAAACCCCCGACCCCCTCAAAGGAGGAAGCCAAGACTCCAGCTGTCAAATCCCCTGAAAAGCCACCAACACCCTCAAAAGAGGAGGCCAAGACCCCGACTGTGAAGTCCCCAGAGAAACCTGCACCTCCCCCCAAGGATGAGGCCAAGACCCCAACAGTGAAATCCCCAGAGAAACCCACACCCCCCTCCAAAGAGGAGGCCAAGACCCCAACTGTCAAGTCCCCGGAGAAACCCCCAGCCCCCTCTAAAGAAGAGGCCAAGAGCCCAGCTGTGAAGTCACCGGAGCCACCTGCAACTCCCTCAAAAGAGGAAGCCAAACCCCCATCTGTCAAATCCCCCGAGAAGCCCCCAAGCCCCTTGAAGGAGGAGGCCAAGCCCCCGGCCGTGAAGTCCCCAGAGAAAGCCAAATCTCCTGTGAAGGAGGAGGCCAAGTCTCCACAGAAGGAAGCGGCCCCAGCCAAGGAGCCAAGCCCTGCTCCCAAAGAGCCAAAGGCCCCTGCCAAGGAGGAGCAGCCCAAGGAGGTGAAGGCTCCCTCCAAGCCCGAGGAGGGTAAGAAGGAGGAAGCTCCCAAGAAGGACGTCCCGGCCAAGGCAGAGGAGAAACCCAAAGAGAAGGCAGCTGCTGTGCCAGAGCCTCCAGCTCCACAGGCCAAAGAGACCAAGCCAAGCCCCAAACCTGCCGAAGAGGGAAAAGCCCAGGAGGCTCCAGCAAAACCTCAGCAGGAGGTCAGCAAAGCGGCCACCAAGGAGGCTGAAAAGCCAAAGGCTGAGGAGAAGGTGGAGGAGCCCAAGAAGAAAGCAGAAGAACCCAAGAAGGAGAAGGCAGAGGAGCCCAAGAAAGAGAAGGCAGACGAGCCCAAGAAAGAGAAGGTGGAGGAGCCCAAGAAAGAGAAGGTAGAGGAGCCTAAGAAAGAAAAGGCGGAGGAGCCCAAGAAGGAGAAGGCAGACGAGTCCAAGAAGGTGGAGGAACCCAAGAAGGAGAAGGCAGAGGAACCCAAGAAAGAGGAGGAACCCAAAGCTAAAGCAAAACCCAAAGATGAGCCCAAAGCCAGTAAGGAAGCGCCCAAAGCCGAGGCTCCCTCCGGCAAGGAGGGCACAGCCCCAGAGCCAGGGAAGAAGTGATGGAAGAGCCCCGGGCGCCGCAGGCACCTCCGGGCACGGGAGCTGCCCCGCTCCCTCCGACGGCTGGGCCCGGGTGGGAGCCCAGGGCCCCCCAGGGCAGGCTTTCCCTTAGCAATAGGCCCGTGAGAGCCCCTGGGGCGGGCGATTGCTTCCCTCGCAGAACGTGACTTCGCCGAGCGCCACATTTAAACACTTGAATTATAACCCAGGAGAAGAGGAGGGGGCACCTCCGGGGGAAACCCCCACCACCCTTCTCCTCTAAGTGCATTTATTTAATGTATGTGCAATGGATGGATGAGTGCAATGCAGAGCTGTAGCTGCTTGGGGGGGCTGGCGGGGTCCTGCCCTGCCCCTGGAGGGGTGAGAGTCCCTCTTGGGCAGAGGTGGGGGAGGCTGGAATGCTCACAGACACACACGGTGCACCAGGAACCTCAGCCCACTGATCTTTGCTTTCTGTGCAATAACCAAATAAAAGTGCTTATGGAGACACCCTGGCTCTGCTGGCTTGTCCTGGGGAGGAGACACGGAAGGAAGGTGGGAATGCAGGGCTGGGATCTGCTGGTTTGTCCTAGGGAGGAGACGGGGAAGGAAGGTGGGAATGCAGGGCTGGGATCTGCTGGTTTGTCCTAGGGAGGAGACACGGAAGGAAGGTGGGAATGCAGGGCTGGGATCTGCTGGCTTGTCCTGGGGAGGAGATGGGGAAGGAAGGTGGGAATGCAGGGCTGGGATCTGCTGGTTTGTCCTGGGGAGACAGGGAAGGAAGGTGGGAATGCAGGGCTGGGATGTGTCACCCAGGGCTGGGGTGGGTGACACAGGCCTTTCTGGAGGGAAAACACACCCCAGAGCAGGCATGGGAGGATCTTGTGTCCTGAGGATGGAAACAGGGCCAGCCCTGTCATGCTTTCCAAAGGATTTCAGTGTGTTTTTTCCTTTCCTTCTTTTTTTAAAGCGTGGCTCCCAAGGGACTGGGAGAGCCTGGTTTAACCCAGGGGCTGCAGCACAGCCTGGCACTGCAGCACTGCACCAAGGGCAGCAGCTGGGGGGGAGCAGGAGGGGCTGTCAGCTCCTCTCACTCCCAGGGGAGCCACAGAGAGTCTGGGATGAAGGAGGGACAGTGACCTTGGCAGGGGGGATGGAACCCCAGCTCTGCCAGTCTGGGACCCCTACACAGAGCGGTGCCAGGGAGGGGGCACATCCCAACTCCCTGATGCCAAGCAGGGCAAGCTGGGATGTCCCAGCCCCCATCCTGCCCCTCCCAGGACCCCACCCTGCTGCCCTCCAAGCCCAGGAAGCAGAGGAGCCCCCCAGGATGCAGGGATTGTGCCGAGCGGGATGGCAGCCAGGCGGCAAGGACAGGCTGGGGCTGCACTGCGGGCTCTGGGAAAGGGCTATTTTTAGCCACCTCAGTTTTTAGCCATCTCAGCTCCCCTGTGGTGGGGAAGGAAGTCAGGAGGCAGGGAGCATCCCTGGAAAGGCTGTCAGAGCCCAGGGATGGGACACAGGACGTGCTGCAGCCCTCACGGCTCCCTCATCCCAGCCCTTTGCACAAAGCACCCACACATTTTTTCCTCAGCTTAGTTTAATCCCTTTGACTACAAAACCTTCAAACAAACCCCAAAACATTGTAAAAGGAGCAGAAGTGTCAGGATGGGGACACTCCTCCCACTGAGTGAACGAGTCCCATCCCAGAAAGATGCCCAGGGCCGCTCAGCGATGGCTGAAGAACCCCTGGGGGTAGTTGAACTTGAAGGGTTTCAGGCGCAGGGGACCCCTGGAAGAGGAGAACAGGGAGAGGCTGTGACCCAGGGGGATCAGGAACATCCCACAGCAAAGGCCCAGTTCCAGCTGTGAGGGGCAGATCCCTCTAGGACAGGCTTCCAGAGTCCCTGGCAGCACCCTGAGCCCCCAGGCAGCTCCCACCTGACCAGGCGCAGACACATCTTCTCCTGGGGGAACTCCTTGGGCCCCTCCACGCTGGGGTCGTGGGGCTCTGTCTCCAGGTACACGTCCAGCACCATGCACAGGCGCTGCAGCTGGTTGGTCAGCAGCTGGTAGCCAGGTTTGGGCCCCCACAGCTCCTTGTAGTAGACATTGACCTCGCTCTCCATGGCCTGCAAAACAGGGAGGAGGTTGGCACAGGTTTGGATCTCTGCGTTGCCAGGAGCGTCCAGGCACCAGCTCACCCCAACATTCCCTTGTTAGGGACACAGAACTGCTGGGGACACCCCTCAAAAATCCAGCCCCCTCCTCCCCCAGCCCGCAGTACCCGGATGTTGTCGTCGTTGCTGCTGTTCCTCTCCCCCTTCCAGTTGAGGCACAGGCTGAAGACAGGAGGCAGCGTGGAGTAACCAGGATTCAGCACCACGGCTGCCTGGAGCTTGGCTGAGCAGGGAAAAGGCGTCACTCACAGGGCCTCCAGCTCAGCTGGGTTATCTGTGAAGGCTCCCAGAAGCTGCCCTGGGATGGGGATGGGGCATTGCCTACCTGTTCCCCTCTCTATCAGGGCCATGTAGTAGAGGTGAGTGTCTTCAGCCAAGCCAGCCTCTATCACATCCTTAGTGTAGGGCAGTTCCTGAGAGGAGGAGGAAGAAGAGGAGGAATGATGGCTCCAGTGCCACAGGGGAGCTGGAAGGGGCAGCTCCAGGCTCGTGCTCAGCACTTACAGCATAATCCTCATAGGGAATGGCCGTCCACTTCACCAGGCGCGAGACGATCTTGGTGGGGAAGAGCTGCTGGCACTCGCTGGACACGGGCACCACGCCGTGCTCTGAAAGCAGGGCAGGGCCCCTGAGCAGGGCAGGGCTGGGGACACAGCTGGGGACACAGCTGGGGACACAGCTCTGCCACTGTCCTGCACAGGGGATGCTCCCCAGGCAGGACCTGTTACCCTTCAGCAGCTCCATCTGGTGCCCAGCAGAGACCTGGGCTGTGATCCCACTGGACCCCTGGCTTGTGATCCCACTGGACCCCTGGCTTGTGATCCCACTGGATCCCTGGGCTGCTTGACCTGTACAGTTTACCTCCCACCACGTCCCAAATCACTTCCCAGAGCTGGGATGGCCATTCCCAAAGAGGTGCTGGGCACTGGAAGGAGCAGAGCCTTCCTCTGCCACCCAGAACAGGGCAGTTCCTTCATTCCTACAACTCCCAAGGGCTGAGGGAACAACTGAGAATGCTGAGGGTGGCACTGCCACCCACCAAAAGTGACATCAGCCAGCTGGCTGTCTCCTCTCCTGCGACTGCTGCTGTTCCACTCTCCCTCCCAGTTCAGGCACTGCCTGAAGATGAGCAGCACCTTGGAATAACTGGGATTTGGGACCACAGCCCCCTGGAGCTTGGCTGAGCAGGGGAGAGATGCTTCCCTGTGTGAGGGCTCTGCCACTGCACCCCTGTCCCCAGGGAAGGGTGAGGAGCCTGGCAGCACCCTGCCACTGCATCCCTGTCCCCAGAGATAGGCAGGGAGCCCAGCACTCACCAAGGGATGCAAACTGCTTGTGCAGGGCCAGGCGGGACTGCAGGCGGCTCCGGAGCAGCTTCACTGTCAGCTCCATGTGGCTAGCACTCAGGGAATTGTCAGCAGCCACCGTGTGCTGTGGGCAGGAGGGATGTCAGGCCAGGAGCCACATCCCCACAGGGACAGGCACCCTTGTTCAGTGTCACTCAAAGGGCTTGCACTGTCACATGTGTGACATGAAACACGTCAGCGTGGCCCCACACACAGATCTAGCCCAGCTCAGCCAGGGTTTGGGAGCAGCTGGTGCCAGCAGGGGAACAGGACAGGACCCCAAACCTCAGCCCAATATTGTGGGGGAGAGGGGAGGGGTTTGTGCCATGCCTGAGGCTGATCCTTGGGGAAATGCAGGCCGCCCAGCTTCTGCACCCACACGTAGGGGTGTCCCAGCTCTGTCACGTAGTCACTCTGGGTCAGGATGCTGTGGGGACAAGGAGGAAGGGTCACACCAAGGCAGGGAGGATTTGCTGTGCTGAAGCAAGGAGCTGATGGCAATGGCCTGGGTGGCACTCACCCCACTTTATCGAACTGGAACTGGTTGGCCGGGTTGGGCGTTTTCCTCCCGTGGTCCCCTGGATAGAGGCAGTTGAGGAGGGAGTCTGGGGAGAGCAGGTCCCTGGCAGAAAGAGGGGAGAGATCAATCAACAGCACTCTGGGCTCTTCATCCCTCCCTGAACAGGCTTCAAGGCCAGAGAAGGGGATTGTGAGCTTCAGGAGTTCTAGAGCAGAATGGCTTTTCCTTAATTCCACTCCAAAAGGAAGAGCTGCCTCCTCCCTGCCTGCAAGATGGAAATCACAGGGTCCTGCTCCTCCAGGAAGCTGCTCCCTCCAGTGCCATAAAATCCCTCCTGTCTGGCTGTACTCACAAGACTGACCAAGCACAATGGGCTGCAGGATTTGGGGTGAGGCTCAAGGCTCCCTGCTTTGGGGTAACACAGCTGAGAGCTGTGGAAAGGGAGGGAATGCCCTGCACAGATCTCCAGCTGCTGTCACAGAGGGTCTGGGGTGTCTGCAGCAAGAAGGGAACCCCAAGAGGATGAGGAGGCTGCATATGGGACAGGCTGGGAGGCAGCACTTTCTCCCAGGCCTCTCTCACCTCCCTCTTCCTCAGGCACCTCCTGTCCCAGGGAGAGCCACCAGAGAGCTGGCAGATGGTAGGAGCTCCCTGGGCAGGCTCCCAAAGCTGCCACTTCAGCTTTTCCTCACACCAATCAGGCTCCAGCAGGCTCTGGGGAGCACAGGGAGAGGCAGCTGCATCTCTGGAGCTCAGGACAAGGTGACCTCAGGAGCAGGCAGGTGAGGGAGCTGCCAGGCTCTGCCTGTGGGAGGAAGGCTGAATGTGTCAGCAGGAGAGGCTTTCCCCCAGTTCCTGACTGCAGGAGAGGCTTTCGCCCAGATCCTGACTGCAGGAGAGGCTTTCCCCCAGTTCCTGGCAGCTCTGACACTGTTGAAAGGTTCCCAAACCCCCTGACTCTGGCTTGTCATGGCAGACAGGAGGAGGAAGGTGCTTGGGCTGTGCAGGGCTCCTGGACCCACAGGGGCAGAGGGGTCACTGCCTAATGAGCTCTGGGCTGTGCAGGGCTCCTGGATTCCATGGAGCCACTGCCCAGTGATCTCCAGGCTCTGCAGGGCTCCCAAACCCCAGAGTCACTGCCCAAGGATCTCCAAGCTCTGTAGGGCTCCCAAACCCCACAGAGTCACTGCCCAGTGATCTCCAGGCTCTGCAGGGCCCACAGGGCTCTCCTTACCCAGCACTGATGGCCGTGGTCATCTCCACAGCAGTGGTCACCTTGGCTTTCACTGTCATGACATTGAGGTTCATCAGGTAGTAGAAGGTCAGGTGAAGCACGTTCTCATCTGCCCACACACAAGGGGTGACATTGGTGCCTGCTCCAGCTCAGAGAAACCCCTCCACACTTCCAGCTCCCCACAGGGTGCCCAGGGTGCTGCTGTCACAGCCCAGAGCCCCTCACCTTTGCACTTCAGGTCGAGGGTGACGGACAAGGGGTGTCGCTTCAGCATCTCCTTGCGTTTGTCGTCCAGCTGCACGCCCAGGGTGGGCCTGCGCCGCTTCTGGGGGGACAGAGCAGCTGGCAGAGCCTTCTCCTGCTCCTCACCAACCCACAGACCTTCCCAGCCCACAGCTCTTTCCCTCTTTCCAGGCCAGTTCCACAATCCCCCAGCACCACGGGCGCAGCTCCCTGGCGAGGGAGAGGAGCAGGAAACCCTCACTCGGCCCCAGTTCCTGTCATTCCTTCAGCTCCAAGGAATGTCTCCACTCCTGGGAGACAAAGACAAGGACCTGCTGGCTCAGAAGCTCCCCCAATGCAAGAGGCAGAACCTGGAATCACTGAATCTTTTAGCTTGGAAAAGCCCTCTGAGAGCATCAAGCTCCTGCCATCCTGGCAAGGTCATCACTGCCCCATGTCCCCAGGTGCCACAACCACCCAGCTGTTCAATCCCTCCTGAGATGGGGACTCCCCCACTGCCCTGGGCAGCTGTGCCAGGCTGGAGAGCCCTTTCTGTGAAGGAACTTTCCCCATATCCTCTGGCAAACTCTTCTTTCCTTTCATCCTGTGCCCTGGGAGCAGAGCCCGACCCCCCCGGCTGTCCCCTCCTGGCAGGAGCTGTGCAGAGCCACAAGGGCCCCTTGAGCCTCCTTTGCTCCAGGCTGAGCCCCTTTCCCAGCTCCCTCAGCCTCTCCTGGGGCTCCAGCCCCTTCCCAGCTCCCTCAGCCCCTCCTGGGGCTCCAGCCCCTTCTCTGGACACCTGAGGCCCTTCCCTTTACCCTTCCCCACAGAACAGCCCCATACACCTGGCTCTGCTGCTGGGTGCTGGGTGCCAGCAGCTCCAGCCTCTCCTCAGCATCCAGCAGGAATTATCTGCAGGAGAAACACTTCCTCCAAGGAGTGCTGAACAAGCCCAGGTGTAGAGAATGCTTTTGGCACAGGATGGACACGGATCCCTCCCTGTTGGACAGCAGCTCCCTGCCCTCAGGCTATTTATACAAAGTGGAGCAGCTCCAGCTGGAGAGCTGCAGGGCGGGATGGGACACCAGAGGAGCAGCTTTGTACCCTGGCAGCTCCTGCATTTGGGACACCAGCTGGAAATGGCAGCTCCCTCCTCCCAAGGAAGGTTGGGATTTGACATCACTGCACTTCCACACACACTCAGGGCGTGCAGGAGCAGTTGCCAGCCCCAGCTCTCCCAGTACCTCCCCTGATGCAGTGCTGGGACAGGACCCAGAGGGGGACAGCACTGTCCCTTACCGTGGTTTGCTCCTCCTCTGCGTCGGAATCGCTCTCATCATCTGTGCAGAGACAGGGGTGTCAGCAGGGACCACCCAGGGCTCAGCTCTCCCACCACCAGCAGGACCACCAGGGCTTTTTCCAAGCCCTGACACCCCTCTCCCAACAAAAGCAGGGGCCCAGGAGCTGCAGACACACAGGAACAAGTCCTCAGGGCAACATCACAACTCACCCTGCGAGTCCTCAGGTGGCTTATAAAGGGCTTTGGCTTCCTCCACGCTCCCTTCAATGGCCACCACAAGCTTCTTATCTGCAGAGATAGGAAAACTGAGTTAGGAATCCCACTCCTGCTGCAAAGGCAGTGGGCAGAGCAAGCCCTGCCCCAAAAACTCCTGGTTCCTGGTGAAGGAAGCTCCAGAAAAAGGCCAGGAGGGAAGAGCAGTTGGATCTCCTGGGCAGGACAGGGTCAGAGGACAGAAAATGCTGGGTTTTGAGGGATTTTCTCTGGAAACCATAAGGGCCAAATCTTTATTGAGAGCCAAGAGATGTTGGGGTCTGGCTGGGATAAGCAGGGACCGAAGAGCAGTGTCACCATGGCTGCAGAAGCAGCAGGAACCTGGTGTGGCCAAGCACCAGCCTGTCCTTCCATGCTCCTCCAGCACTGAGAGGAACAGGTGACACCACAGCCCTCACCCTACAGGAGGTGTGCACAGGCCAGTGGGATTCCTGACCTCTTCCAGGAAATCCCTCCCAACTCAGGGAGGCTCCAGAAATCCCCTGAAAACACAAAGCTTCCTGAGAGGATGAAGGTTTCCAGGTGAGCTGTGAGAATGGCCCCTACAAGGCTTGGGGTCCCCAGCACCCACAGGCAGCACAAGGCAGGGAGGGTGACAGCTCTGGGGAAGTTGTGACAGCACTGAGCCAGCTCCCAGCCTGCAAGGACATCCCTGCTGACCTTGGGAAGGGGGGAAGGGGTGGGAAGGGAGCTTCCCCAGCACTTCTTCCAGCGAGGCAGCTGAGCAAACAAAGTTTCAAATGCTGCTGCCTCACTGCGCCCTGGGGCCACCCCGCTGCTCCGTGCTCAGCAGAACCAGACAATGTCAGCAGGGAAAGACCCCCAAAAAGGGGTGATTCCTGCAGGCAGGGGTGAAACCTGGCCCGTGGGGGAGGCAGTGCCCCCTGGGTGCTCACCACAGGCCTGTCCATAGGCGCTGGCTTGGACGAAGAGGACGTAGAGAGGCGGCGGGAGGTGCCGGGCGGTCTCGTACTGCTTGTGAGCCTGGTCAAAGGGCATGAACAGGTACTCCTGGACAGGCAGGGAGGCCTGGGGAGGGACAGGGAGAGCCTTCATCACTGGGAGGGGAACAGCTCATCCTCCTCGCCCTGAAGAGAGCGGGAGATGAAGCCAGCACAGCAGCAGTGGTGCTGGTTAAACACGGAGAGCCCCAGGGAAGGGCTGGCAGCTGCCTCTGCTGGGAAAGTTTTGGATCTGGAAATAACCCAGTTCCTTCTCCTGTTCTTCCCTCCCAAGGCAGTCACAGGGGGCTGGAACTGCGTGGGGTTCTCCAGGGAAAGGCACATTTAGCAGCTCCTGCAGCTGCAGCTCTGCAGGAATTGCCGCATCAATAAAAAAGGAGATCTGGAGGGGTCTGGGACCTGCCCCTCGCCCACCCTGAGTGGGAATGCAACATCTCCAGAGCCAAACCAGCCCAGGAGCTGCCCCTCGGAGTGTAACCTGCTGCAGGGCTCAGGTACCTGCATGATGCTGTTGAGTCGAGGCTGGAGGCTGCTCAGATATTCCTTCTTCACCTCGATCTCCTTCAGGATCTTCTCCTTGCTGGTCAGGCACTCCTTGTACTTCTCTGCCAGCCTAAGGGTGGGAACTCTGTCACTGCCAGCACACAGCACAGCTCTAAACCTGCTGGAGCCCACCTGGATGATGAGCCCCAGCACTCCTGCCCTGACATAAGGAACCAGGAGAGCTCAGACATGGGGCAAACACAGAGCTCCTAATGCCAAGGGCAAGCGGAGGCAGCAAGGAACTGATTGGAGATGGAAAACAAACAAGGAAAAGGGGAAGCTCAGCCTCATGCTGTGCTCCAGGAGGGGCAGCAAGGGGATCTTCCCTCAGAAGAATCTGCTCCCACACCAGGCCCTGCTGCCAGCAGCCACGACCCCTCCAAGCTCTGAAAGAGGCTTTGTCACTTCATATCCCCAGAGTCACTTCATAGCCAAGGTTCAGTAGGGAAAGCCCAGCAAAGTGCAAGCCCACCACAGTGCTCTGAGCCCTGCACACACTCGTGTTTAGGGAGAACACACCAAATCTCCCTACTGCTGCTGACTGCAAGCCCCTTCCCAGCAGGAGCAGGGAAGCTGAGTATGGAAGTGACCTGTCCCCTCCAAGGGGGAACAGACCCGACCTGGCAGAACTTGGATTCTGTTTCCAAGCAAAAAAATGTATTTTTGGGGGTCAATGCACATCCCAACAGGCTCCTACACAAGCTCCAGTGAGCTCCAGTGTTCACACATCTTCCCAAAACAGAGCTGCTGAAATCCCTGCACACTACTGCACAGGCACCTCACACAAGACGGGAGAAAAACCCAAAGCAAATCCAGTGGGGTTTAAACAGCTAAAACACCAACATAAATTATAGATGGATGTTGATAACCCCAGCAACACCAGAAAATGCCCAAAGCACCACTGGCATCTGCTCTAGAGCAGCTGAACAGGCCATATCCCACCTCAGCAGTGATGGGAGATGGACAGGGGCATTCCTTAGATACCACAGAGTTAGGACTGGGAGTTCCAAGGTTTCTCAGCAATCTAATGTCCAGCTGCGGGTCTCCATGAGGTTTGGAGATCAAAAACATCAGTTTTAAGCACAACCCTCAGAGATCTGTGGGCTGAACACTCCTCTGCAGAGCCAGCTGGAGGATCCTGGCTGTGCCTTCCACCAGGCAAAAGCAGCCAGGTTTTAGGGAAAGGATCTGGGAAAAGGGAAGAGTTGGAGGCACCCAGCAACTCAGTCTGCTCTGCTGAGCAACACCAACCAGCACATTCCAACTGACCTTTCCAGAAGGTGTTCCTGGGCACTGCCTGACTGTTATCCAAACAAATGAATGCTGTGTCATGTTTGCTTTTCCCAGGGGGCAAGAGTCAAGGGGAGGCTGAGCCCTGGGACAGCAGGACACGGAGCTGTCCCAGCCTGGCATCACAGCATGGAATGGCAGCAGCTCCAGCCAGGATGGGCTCCCTTTGCTCCTTGGATCATCAGGCAGGGACACAGAACTCCCTGAGCTATGGAAGAAGGATCCCAGCAAGGCCAGCTCTGCACAGGGGGAATCTCCCAGCTACACAATAAACGCCTGTTCCACACTGGTCCAAGAGGGTGTGAAAATCTTCATCCCTACACCTGCTCTCCCAGCAGCTCTGGGTGTCTGCCCAGACCCCTCCCAGCTCCCTCAGCCCCTCCTGGGGCCAGGACTCCAGGTGTCTGCCCAGATCCCCTGGAGCAGGGAATGGGAACACCACTGACCCACCTCTTGCGCTGCTCCAGCTCCCAGTCCAGGCGTGCCAGGGTCTGCTGGTGGGGCTCAGTCAGGGTGATGGCAGGGCGGCTGATTTCAGGGGGGGCCTCTTTGTAGAACTCCTCCAAGCTCACCAGCTCGATCTCCTCGTGTTTAGATCTGCCAGGACACGTGGATCAGACCAGGGAAAAGTGGGAAGTGCTCAGCATGACCCACAGGAGAGTGTCCCACTGATGCCTCCTGCCCTGACTTCCCTCTGCTACTGAGCCTTCACCATCAGCGAGCTGAACTTGTTTTGACCTCCACTGTCTGTGCCTAAAGGGGCTCCAGGAGAGCTGGAGAGGAACTGGGGACAAGGGCTGGAGGGACAGGACACAGGGAATGGCTCCCAGTGCCAGAGGGCAGGGCTGGCTGGGAGATTGGGCAGGAATTGTTCCCTGGCAGGGTGGGCAGGGCTGGCACAGGGTGCCCAGAGCAGCTGTGGCTGCCCCTGGATCCCTGGCAGTGCCCAAGGCCAGGCTGGACACTGGGGCTGGGAGCAGCCTGGGGCAGTGGGAGGTGTCCCTGCCCATGGCAGGGGTGGCACTGGGTGGGCTTTGATGTCCCTTCCAACCCCAACCATTCCATGATCACAAACCCCTGGAGCACCCGTTCTGCTCCCGCAGTGAACTCAGAGATCCTGGGAAGAGCTCCCAAACACGGGCATCCCCCACCCATCCCAGACACACCAGTGCTCCCTCTGCTCCCTGGCCACACTCACTTGAACTCCAGGCACTTGGTGATCTCCTTCTGCAGGTGCATCACCTCATAGAGCAGGTTCTGGAGCTGCAGGTGATAGGCATCGACCTTCTGCTTTGCCTGAAAGAGGGACACAGCCAGAGCAGGGATGGAGCAGGAAAGACACCCCGAGACAGTCCCCAACACCCCTGTCCCTACAGCAGCTTGGGACAGCAGGTTTTAGGGTGTGCAACAATTTTGGGGGGAAGAATGACATTTTTAAGGGCTGGAGGAGCAAAGGATTGTGACATGAGACTGATCCTGTTCCTTCCTGCACATTTGAAAGCCAAGGCACAGGATAGGGCTCATTTGTTGGAGCACACAGAATTCCCCTCTCTGAGAACTCTGGATATGGAGCTTCCAGGCCAATCATCCACCCGTTTATACGCCTGCAGAACACCAGAACCTGATGTCCCTTTTTTCTGACCTCCTACAGTACTTGACCTCCTACAGTACTTGAAGCAGAGAGCTCTCCTTCATTATTTATCTGTCCTGCATCCAGCAGGAGTCCATCAGGATAGGAGCCTCCTCCAAGCCCACGGCCTGGCTGAGGTGCAGCTCCTCACACCACANCCTTCATTATTTATCTGTCCTGCACCCAGCAGGAGCTCATCAGGATAGGAGCCTCACCACGCACAGAAACAGGCAGGACCAGCCCCATCTCTGACCCCAGTGAATGCCAAGTTGCATTCCTGACTCCCAGCCCCTCCTGGGTACCTCGTGGGTCTGGTCCCTGCCCTTCTTCAGGCGGATGTGAGCCAGGCGGTTCAGCTTCTTCAGGGTCATGAAGTGGACACAGCTCTGGACGCGCCGCTCGTCGATCTCCGAGGCCTGAGGGGCAGGAGAGAGGGGCTGCAGCCAGGAGCCAGCAGGAGGGAGCTCCTGCCACAAAAGGGGCTCCACGCTTTGCTACGGAGTCACATTTATGTCACTGGGGCCTCTGAGGGAGCCTCCTGCTGCCAGATCACAGGGCACTGCTGGGAATAACTGGGAGGGGGGTCCAGGCTCCTCAAAGAATCACTCCAGGCATTTTCCTCAGCAGTAGGGACAGAGGTGGCTCAGCCTGAAGCACCTGATGTGTCCCAGGAGTTGGGACAAGGGAGGCTATGCTATTTCCAGAGATAAATCCCTGCCCCAGGAGCCCAAGAAAAGGGAAACTGTTCCACTTCCAGGGGCTCAATTCCCTGCCCCAGCAGCCTTGGACAAGGGAAGCTGCTCCATTCCCAAAGCTCAATTCCCTGCCCCAGCAGCCTGGGAAAGGGAGGCTGCTCCATTCCCAAAGCTCAATTCCCTGCCCCAGCAGCCTGGGAAAGGGAGGCTGCTCCATTCCCAAAGCTCAATTCCTGCCCCAGCAGCCTGGGAAAGGGAGGCTGCTCCACTTCCCTGACTCTGCCCAGGAGCCATCACAGCTCCTGCTGCCTTTCCTCTGGGAAGAATGGGGAAACGCCAAATGACAGACACGTTACACCACAGAGGTGGAGGCCTCTCCTCACATTTTCCTTGATGCCCCGGCTCTTCAGCTCCTGGATCTCTGCCATCAGCCTCTGGAGCTCCTGGCAGGTCTCCCTGTAGAGCTCGTAGTCCTTGATGGGGTCGCGCAGATCCACCTCGCTCTCCTCGCTGTAGTACCTGACATCCTGCCAAGGGCAAGAACACCTCCCGTGGGCTCACCCCTCCTGCTGGAAAGGGCTCTGGGGGACAGACCAGCTGCCATTTCCTGCCTCTGCCCACAGCTTTACAGGGGGAGAGGACTCGGTTCCAACAATCCCAAACCCACCAGTCCCTAAAACACCTGGCTAGGTCAGGCTGGCTTTTTACTGTTATAAATGTGAACTGACGCCCTGGGGGTGTCCTGGGCAGGGCCAGAAGCTGGGCTGTAGGATCCTTGTGGAGCCCTTCCAACTCAGGATGTTCCATGAGCTACAGGACCTCACAGGATAAACCAGAAAGGGGATTCCTCCTCCTCCTCCTCCACCCCGCTCCCCACTCTGGCTGACCCTACACTATCCTGCTGCTCACGGGAGGGTTTGAAGGCACCATGCAAATCCCTGAGGGATCTTCCAGCTTTGTGCTCACTCTCCAGAGGAGTGTTTGTGTCTCCTGAAAGAGATGGAAGCAGGTTTAGGAATTCACAGCAGGAGTTTTAAGAGGCATTTGGAAGCTGGGAGGAACTGGGTCTCACAATTCACGGAATTCCAGAACGGTTTGGGTGGGAAGGGACTTTAAAGTCCATCCAGTCCCACAGGCAGGGACATCTTCCACTGTCCCAGTTCTCTCCAAGCCCTGTCATTGCCACGGCTTCTCTGGGCACTGTTTTTTCCAGCAGGGGAAGCCAGGCCAGCTCAGGGGGCTGTGGGCGGGTCCCTGGGCAGCTCTGTACCTGGTCCGTGTCGCCCTTGCCCCGCTTGCCCTCGGCTGGCACCCCGTCTGTGCGGATCACCTTGGGCTTCCTCTTCTTGCTGGACTCGGAGGACATGGTGCTGCCGGCAGGGCTGGGGAGGGGGCACGGGGGGGAGTCCGTGGGGGCCAAACCCGCCCGGGCTCTGCAGTGTCCCCTGTGCCTCCCTCCATCCTGCACCTCGCAGCCCTTCCCAGCGCCCCCAGGCCAGCTCTGAGCCCCAGCAGCACAGCGGGCACGG
>VWYO01021089.1:11400-72350 GCA_013400275.1 Rhadina sibilatrix | reverse complement strand
AAAAAAAAAAAAAGTCCATATAGTACATATGCCTTTCCAGCTAATTCAGCAGTGTTCCTGGCACAAGAAAAATATGCTGGAAGGGCTGCCCATTCTGCCATTACATCTTTGAATGCTCCTGGGCTTTTCAGGCAGTAACACTTCCCATACTGACAATTATTAATAACATCTTGAGGAATTCTACAACTATTCCATTAGGGAAAATCAAGTATCATCAAAGGATTGCCAATTATTCCTCTTCTTCTATTATACAGAGATGCCTGTCACTGGGTGCCAAGGGGGATACATTTAGGTCTTTTACAGTTAGATGATAGAACTTAATATAGGGACATCTTTATAATGAGGGTAGGAAGGGAATCAGAAAGAGGTTGAGCAGACTTTTCATTTTATTCTCTGTTAACCACTACAAAAAGAGGGCCTTTGTTTTTTTGCCTTTTTTCTTTTTACTAAAGGAGCAAAAAACACATAAACTCCATAAATCTCATAAAGGTGGTCATACTTTCTCTGTCAGCTGAAGATTGTCTTTTTCTAAAATTTCTTCATGAATTGCTGAAGGTATGAAGTGGAAGGAAAAAAGAGCAAATAGAATATCAGAACAAGGTGATTATGGCCAGGGGGGATGTCAGAAGAAGCCTTCTTATCTTCCTTTTCCCATTATTTACTAACTCATACCACAGTAACCATTACCTTATTGATGAGCTTGTCTCCTTCACATCCAAGTTAAAACGCCATACAGAACACTGGAACTCGCAGAATACAGATGCTGCAAACCTGGCTTTGATATGGAAGAATCATAGGCTGAAATACTATAACTTAAGACATTTTTTCCTTAAATATAAGCTTTTTATATATAAATATAAATATAAGTTTAACCTTGAGGGCAGATATGCAGTATTTTTGAGGATAAATATCAAGTTCTCACACAGTACTGTAATGTAAAATAAAGTTTCTTGGTTCAAGTTACCAGAAAATATGAGAATAACAATACAATTGACTGAAAAATCCCTCTGAAGGATTTTTATAAAAATTTTTTACACTTTTCAGGAATCAGTTTTAGAGACTGTTCATTCTCTTCTTTTACAGTTACCAGCTGTTTCTAAAAGGAAAAATGAAAAAAAACTTTCTTCATCTTTAGCAATACCAAATGTAAATGATCCCTTTGTTCTTCAAATCCAGTCTACTAAAACCACTATGAAAACAAAGGATATTATTTGGCTTTTCCATTAGTAGAGTTCTTTTTTTTAATATTTTTACATGTCCTCTAACTCAGTTGAATTTTTTCAGGTTTAGAAAGAAAAAAATCGGTCTATAGGAAAGTAGAAGTACCAATGTGCAACTTTTTCATCCTTTCATTTAGAAAACAAGGTGGAAAAATATGAACTCTTATAAAGCCTGTCTTTTTTCCATGGAATTTTCAGTCACAGGGCAAATAATTAGGTTGCAGAGTAAAGAGTTCTGCCCAGAAACCCCAGTGCATCAGCAGTCTCCCAATTGTAGGCATACCAAAAAGAGTCAAGATTAGATCTTCTGTGAGTATTTTCAAGATCATTGATTTTTTCTAGGAGGGGATGTTTTTATTGTGTTGCTGTCAGCACTGACTGCTGAAAAACAATTTAGATTGTCCTTGGCTCTTTTAATTTTTTCCTCTCTCACAGTTACTCTTGCCACTATCAGCCAAGGTCACGCACACAGTTTATACATCTGCTTTAACTGAAGGCAAAAGACACATTAAATGGGAAGCATTCCTTTCTTTTGATACAGCTAAGATCACTGGAAGGTCCGTGTTTTTGATTTAGTCTTTTTTTATGTTCATTTCTGACTAAGCTGCTGAGCATATTAAGATCACTGCTGAAGCAGACACTCCATGCCTGAATGAAAATATCCAAATCACAACATCTGAGGTCTGCAATTGATTTTCAGGATGAGAACCTCAATGCTGAGTATAAGGTAAAGGTTGATTACTAGATCCCTCTAGAAATAGTACATCCAGCTCTTTCCTCCCCATTTACACACATGAATGGTACCTAAGAGCACATCAATACACAGACATAGTGTAATAGTGATAAACACTGACTGCACCAAGAATTTTGACAGCTGTGTACATGTGATGGCAGCATGCCATAATGCCATCTTTTGCTGGCATAGTATGTTCTAGTTTTTCCATTTTGTTATCCCATGTGAGAAAGAAACTGCACATGCACATTTCGTTATTTCAACAAAAGACTATTTGGGCTGAGTTAAATAAAGAATTTAAAGTAATTAAGAACTAAAGATACCTAGAGACCTATGATTAGAGACCTATGACTTTTCAAAATAAGTTGGTTAAAATTTCACACTACTCTTTGCCAGAGACTACATCTCTGAAATAGAAAAACGCTAAAAAATCCTTTCAGTAGAAAGGACAAGCTTAAAAAATGTGATACATTCCACTTGTAAACAGACTGCAAATATAAGCACCCTCTCCACCCCACTCTAGCTTTGACATTATAACAGCACAGGGTACCACTCACTGATGTTCTCCCAGCTGCCACCAACTCTGATGTCTGATATGCAGGCAGGCCAGTGTTCATTAAAGGCATATGCCTACATTTTACAGAATATAGGATTCTTAAGGAAGAATGGAAAAGTAGTGGAAAATAAAGGCACTAGCAGCGCTAACTATATTAAAATATACCTTTATCATTTATACAAAAGACCATGAAGTAGTTAAGTAGTTGTTATGCACACACATTTCTCAGAAAGGTTTGATTTATCTACAAAATGATCCTGGAATTTACCATGTTTTATCTTGAACTGTCTGTGTTGTCTAAGTGGAGAATATTTCAAAGTCTAAAGGGTATATTATATCAGAAAGAAAAAAGGTGAGAGAGTAAAGCTATGACTGCCATGGAACCATATATATCCAAGCCATGGAAATGGTGTCCTATTTTAGGCACACACTGGAACAAGACTTTCCCAGAGCCAGCTATACTCCATACAGCTTTGCATTTGCCTTCCAGAGCATCTTTAAGTTCCAAAAAATTCTACCTGTGTACACTGACACAACCTGTTCTCTGAGTGTGTGCCTGTGAGTAATGAAGGGTACCCTCAGCTCAGCTCTCAAGTGAATATTCCAAACAGTGGCAGCAGCCTTCTGCTGGTCCATGTGGAGCTCTGCAGGCACCAAGAATCCCTCCTGAGCATTAAGGTAACACTGGCACAGCTCACCTCTGCCAAGTCCTGCTAACAGATCCACGCTGCTGCTGCTTCATAACTTACTGCAGCCTCTGCTCTGAGACATTGTTGAGTTTTCTTTCTTTCTTTTAGTTTTTTAACCTGAAAACTAAACACTGTCTTTAAGTTTCATAGGAGGGTGTATATCACACCTACATGTACATGTACTGACCACTTTTTTCCTCAAAATTTGTTGTGAGTCAACTTCTGAACATCATAGAACTGTTTGGGTTGGGGGGAACTTTTAAAGGGCATCTAGTCCAACTCTCCTGCAATGGTCAAGGACATCTTCAGCTAGATCAAGTTGCTCCAACCTGGCCATGAATATTTGTGCAGATGGAGCCTCTACCACCTCTCTGAGCAACCAGTTCCATCATAAAACTTTAGTGTTTATATCTAATCTGAATTGAACCTCTTCAGTTTTAAAATCAATACCTGTTCTAGTGCTACAAGACCTCTTAAAAGATCTGCTCCTGTCTTTCTTATAAGCCTACTTGAAGTACTAGAAGGTGCACCCAGAGCATTCTCTTCTCCAGTCTGAACTACCTCAACTCTCTCAGAGTTTCCTTATAGGAAAGCTGTTCCAGCTCTCTATAACTTATGTGGCTCTCCTCTGCATCCCCTGCAACAGGTTCATTTCTTTCTTATACTGAGGAAACCAGAACTGGGCATGGGACTTCAGGTGGGGTCTCACCAGAGTGAAGGAGGGGGGGCCTC
Source organism: Rhadina sibilatrix (assembly GCA_013400275.1). Classification (NCBI taxonomy): domain Eukaryota; kingdom Metazoa; phylum Chordata; class Aves; order Passeriformes; family Phylloscopidae; genus Rhadina; species Rhadina sibilatrix. Next base: position 68,420 of record VWYO01021089.1, on the reverse strand, counting down.
CCTCACCCTGGTGTCCGTGCTGCTTTTGATACAGCCTAGGATACTTTTGGCTTTCTGGGCAGTGAGCACTCACTGCTGAGCCATGGACAGATTTTCATCCATTAGCACCCTCAAGTTCTCAGCAGGGTTGCTCTCAATCTCTTCATCCTCCAGCCTGTACTGAGGGGTAGCAAGCTGGGGTTTGAAGGCTTTTATGGTGAACCTGAACAGTCAGCAGAAATGAGTGTGCCTGCTTATTTCAGCTATATTTTTCCTGGTTCATTTCTCCTGTTACTCCTAGTCTGAACCCAGAGAAGCATCAAGAAAAGTAGAAATATGGTTAAGGATATTAAGACAGAAATACAGAGTTTAAAGCCTAAGTACAAGAAACAAGTACTTTGTTTCAGAAGCTCTCCTTATCTTTAATACAGAAAAGGGGCACAAGCAATGTTCCTGATCAGGCTTCAGCAATTTCTCTATCCTAGAACAATCTTTGAAGAAGATGGAGCAAAGCAGGGCTCTTCTTCTAGCCCTTTTAACCCCTGGATGCCACTAAAAACTGCTACATAGATCCACTGCTTTATTGTAGATTTGCTAATGCATAAATGGTAACACATCAATTGCTCCAAGGGTTAACTGATTTCTCATTCTCAGTAGGTATTACAAAGTTTTGCCAGCATAAACAAAGCTAAGGTCTCATAAGATATAAATTTGGCTTTTCTTTATTCAAGCTGGCATACTTAATCAACATCACCTCGAGGCATTCAGGAACTAGAACTTGCTGTGCAGGAAGACTTTGGCACAGTATTTGCTGTGTGGGAAGGGTTATGCCTGCAATCAAATCCTGCTGGAAGAAACTCAGGTCATTGACAAAGAAGGATGGTTTAACACAACATGAAGAACAGAAGTACACAACCTTGAGAGAAAGATACTGAGGGTTGTTGAGAGTGTCTTTGGTGGGAGAAGAAAATAACAAACTGTAGATGCCCAGGGACTTGCTACAAAAATACCCCAACCTTGGAAAGGCCAATGTGGGCAAGGAGCAACAACCCTCTAGATTAGAGTGAGAGAAGATCTTTCTCCTATGGGCCTTTGCAGCCACATGTTAATATCTTTTAGGTTCTGTTACTCTGTTGGTTCATCAAGCTGATGCCATTCCTGTTCAGACCCCATTTACCATTTATTTACCTTCTCTAGAACATTCTTCCCCTAATCCCCATTGGCCCAGTTTTGCCACATTACTCCACCCCTGTTATCTTATTGGTTTTCCCAGTTCTTAGCCTCTCTTCTGCACCACTTTACCCTGTCCCTATTGGACCCTGACCCTCAGATCCTTTTGCACCATATTTAACCCTGTGCCCTCAGCCCAATCCTATTCTCATCCCTGGACCGCTTGGAAGCTGTATCCTGTTCCCACCAATAAACAGCTATTGGATACCAAATGGGAACGTCCCTTCACCTATCTCCTCACCCATTTCAGCAGTGTGCTTTGGGCCCCGAAAGCCCAGGCCACTCTCAAGGCTGTGTTGCTGCCTGCTGCAACAACAAACAGTCTGGGGAAGGGAAAGTCATCCTGTATGTGAAAAAACTACATCCTAACCCTAACCCTAAGCCTAACCCTAACCCACTGTCCTGGGTTGTGGAGCCAAACCCGTGTATTCTATTTTCATCTGNCTTGTTTTAGGTGGGTGGTTTTGGTTTTTCTACTACATTTGTATTATTAATATTCCTAGTAAAGAACTAGTTACTGCCACTAGTTAGAATAAGTTATTCCTATTCCCAAAATCTTTGCCTGAAAGCCCTTGATTGCAAAATTATAATTTGGCAGGGGCTTTACATTCTCTATTCTAAGGGAAACTACAGTTTCCCTGGTAGATACCTGTCTTTCCAAACCAAGACGCCCACTCTTCAGGAGAATGGCAACTGTGGTCTGATGGAGTAGTGCAGGAAAGCACTCATGCAGATAACCCTGTGTATTGGGTTCGAGTGACATGGTTTTGGAGTGTTGGGAAGGGCACAGGGTTGGCTTGTGAGAAAATGCCAGAAGCTTCCTCCACATTTGACAGAGCCAACACCAGATGGCTCTAAAGAGACCCACTGCTGGCCAAGGCTGAGCCCATCAGCAACGGTGGCAACACCTCTGGGGTAACGTATGCAAGAAGAAGGAAAATTGTTATTGCATAAGAGAAAGTGCAGCCAGGGAAGAGAACAATAAGCTAATGTGAGGAAGACAGCTCTGCAGTCACCAGGATCAGGGGAGAAGGAGGGGTAGGGGGTGCTCCAGCAGCTGGAGCAGGGATTCCCCTACAGCCCAAAGTGCAGAGCATGGTGAGGTAGCTGTGCCCCCACAGCCCATGGAGGCCCATGATGGAGCAAATGTCTATGTGTATCCCATGGAACAGTCCATGTTGGAGTAGATGGGTGCCCAAAGGAAGGTGTGACCCCACGGGAAGCCCATGCTGTGGCAGGCTTCTGTCAGGACCTGTGGACCTGTAGGGATCCCACACTGGAACAATCTATTCCTGAAGGACAGTTCCCCATGGCAGGGACCCTCAGTGGACAGGTTCATAAAGAGCTGCAGTGTGGGAAGGACCCATGTAGAAGAAGTTTGTGGACAATTATGTGAGGAGTAGAAGTGTGCTGGAGTAGGTGAAGAGTGTGAGGTGTCATCCCTCTGAGAAGGAGGGAGCAGCAAAGACAGTGTGTGATTCCGTGACTGCAGCCACCATCCATCATGCTCCAGTGTCAATAAGAGGGTAAGGTAAGAAAATTTGGAAGCTCAGTTAAGACCAGAGAAAAGGGAGGGGTGGAGAAGGTGTTTTGAGAATCTGTTTTGTTTCTTGTTATCCTAGTCTAATAGCAAATTCAATTAACTTCCCCAGGCTGAGTCTGTTTTGCTCAAGATGGTAACTGGTGTGTGATCTGTCCCTGCCCTTATATTGACACAAAGCCTCTCATTTTATCCTCTCTCCCTTGTCCAGCTGAGAAGTGATAGAGCATCTTCACTGGTGTCCAGCCAGGATCAACTCACCACAGCATGCAGGGGCAAAAGCTACATGGCAGATCAGACTCCTGGTGTCAGAAGTCATCACCAATTTCCATACACTTTTCTCCACCTTGTGTAGAAAAAACAGCTTTAGAGAAGTGTTTTGCAACTGTAAACATGCTTATGTATGCATATGCATATTTCTTTCCAGCCCCAAACTCTAAAGTCAAACAGAGTCCAGAGCACAGAGCTCTGAGTATCTCTTTTTCTTGGGTTTTTTAAAAGGCCTTAATAACTCAAGATGCAGGTATGTTTTTAAGACTGTACCCTTCGCTGAATGCTATAAACATTTCTATTAGCAACAGGATACACAAGTACTGTATAAATTTAATATGTCAAGTTCTTCTTTAGTTATTAATTCATTTCACTTTGACACAGATGACCCATCTTTTATGTTTATGTGTAAGAATAAGCATGAAGCCTTGGCTGGCCTTGCTGCTGTTATAAAAATTTACTGAGGTGAAGTTCACAAAGCACTTTGCGAAACATACATTCCACTGGTGTTCATTTAGAGAGACACAAGGACTTCTAGCTTCCAGCAGGTCTTTTAGCCACTCCACCTCTGCTGTACTATTTGTTTATCATGAAAAAAAAAAAAATTGTAACTCTCAGTGGTAACTCAGGTTTCTTTCAGACTTTTTTTCGTAAACCAAATGAAGCAAGCAATCACTTGAAATAGTTTGGTTTCCTTCATTTTAGGTACAGGCACCTGTCACACCAAATCCCAGAATGCAGCTTGAGCTATTTGCCAAGAGTAGCTTCTGGAAAGATCCTCCACTATGCCAATTCAACTTTCTTCTTCCTTTTACTCTTTACCAGTACTGACACTCTGGTTTGGAATTACAGCAAAGCCTGGTGAGATCTGCTCTGTGGACGTGTGTTTAGCAATTAGATATTAGTAGTGGTTTACAAACTGCTTCCTCATCTGCCACAGCAGTATTTCAGCTGGTGCTTTGCGAGTGTGCCAGGATATTCCTGCCACAGATGTCTCTGCTGAAACTTCAATGTTATTGCCTCTGCTAAGATGGTATCTCTCAATAACAACTCCTACTGGAGCCAAACAATTCCACAAATTCTCTCTTTCCTAGATTGTCTTTCTTCCTGCTGTTTGACCTCAATTATGGTGATGAGTATCTTTTACAGGAAGGAGAAAGGATTGTTGTTACCACTAGCAATTTCTTTATATGTTATCAGCAGTGGGATTTTTTAAACATTCTCTATAGTTCCAGTGTTTCAGAAACACAACATCATATACCAAATTTCCTCCTTTTTCCTAGCTTTCTGAAACTTCTAAAGCTGGGAACAGATTTTTCTCAGATTGGGATTTGCTTACAACTAGTTACATCCTCAACTGAATGAAAACACACATCAGTTTCAAGGAATTGCTGTCATATTAAATATCACACTTCTGCTTATATTGGAGGAATAGTAATTTAATGTGGAAGTATGCAACTGTCCCCTTATACTATGTGTTATCCAAGCAAATTGAAAAACAACATCTTAAACAACTGTATTGGACATTTAGATGGATTGTTGGATAGATGAAAAGACCAGGAAAGGCAGAACAGATGTAGAAAGACAAAGTGGCTTTAAACCATAGTCATTCAGCAGATCTGTGGCAAGTTCAGGAGCAAGCAGACCTCAGAGTCTTTGCTCACCATGTAGTGGCCTCTGCAACAAACCCCAAAAAGCTCTGTGACTGCACTGAAGAATCTCCCTACCCATTTTTTCTAAATTTTCTTATTTTTCTGTATTAAAAGTGCCAGCACACGGTGTTTAGTTCCCATTCTTCTGTGACAAAACTTTCTCTCATCCTCATCATTGCTCATACCACCTACGCTACTGTTATTGCAGTCCTAGAAAATTGGTTCACTTTACAGTAGAATGGACAAATACCAAAAACAATCTGGTATAACATTCTCCAGGTACAGCATCACATGAGAGTCCAAACTTTTCCCAAATTTGGCTCATTGTCTTCTAGAATCCATTTTCTTTTATGTGTAAACTCTTTTAATCCCAGTCCTTCAGCACTAATGGTAATATTTAATGTGATGCCATATTTTAAGTCCCATATTCCACAGTTCCTTCTAGTGTTAAACATCTCTCTTACATTGGTGTAGGTGGAAGCAACCCCGGCATAAGTTTTTCTAATACAAAAGACTTTAGTCTTTGCACTGGAGCCGAGATTCATCAAAACACCAATCTGGAATTCACAGTTCAATTAATTTTTCATTTTATTTTAATGACCTTTCTGGAAAGCAACTCACTAGCATTTGTTTTATTATTATTATAATCTTCTACTGCTTGGCTTCCCCAATCAAAACACATTACAAGACAATTTATTCCCTCTTCATGATTTAGATATGGTTTCATGGCAATAAATGAAACATTATATTACGAGAACAATCCTCCTCAATCAACAGATTAAATTCTTAAGGAGCCAGATCCTGAAAGCATTTTCAACTCTCTCTCTTACTTTAACACCTCCACATTCATAGAAGTTTCCGCTTGCAGTAAAATGTGTCACACATCAAAACAGTCAAATATGGTTGCATAAATCAGTAGGTGAGCATTCTTGTGAGCACAGAATTGAAAAAGCAGAATTTCACCATACCTTACTTTCTTTAGCTTGCCAGGGGTTATTTAAGAATGAAACTCCTCCTCCCCAAAAGAAAGTGTCAGCATACCAATCTGGAATTGTAGGAGATAAACCCCGGACTTTCTGGGAGACTATTCTGTCTCAACACACTTTCACCTGCAAAATCTGCTTTTGCATATTTAAAAGGGGTGCTCTCTATTTAGAATGAATGAATGACTGAAATGCAAAGGTGAGGCTAAAGTAAAAATCCTGCAATTTAAAGATCCATAGCACAAAGACATCCAGAATTTGCTCTAACTTCTTGCAGCTTTAGGCCCTCCTGAATCTCAAGGCAACAAGTAGTTGTGCGTTTATCTAGGGCATGCAACCCCTCGCTTTACAGCATCTGAAGTTACTTGTCATCAAGTAACTATTAATCACCCCAGCTGGGCTGATGGAGTCAGTAAGATTTGGCCTGCACAGCTGCAATGTGATATCCAGCAGGACTAGACCAAGACAACAGCCATTCATAGATCAAGTAGCTCTCAGACAGCACAGGAGAGGAACGTAGTCTGATTCCTCTTGACAAGATTGCTTGATGATTGCAAAGTACTTTGTATGCTTGCTGCCTTCTAAAAGACATTGAGAACACTTATTAAATAATACATGCACAAGTACAACAGAAGTCTGGTCCTTTCCAAACAGCATTCTCTTTACTGAGGCTGTGATAAAAGACAAAAATGTTTGTATCAGAAAAAATTGAATGAAAGAGCTCCTATGGAATGAAATATACAGGTATATATACACAAATGTATAGGTTTTACGGTAGCTTGTAGTCAATTAACTAGAAAGGTAGTGCAATAAAATTGCCCCTAAAATGCTTTATAGAATTGGCAAAGATTGATGTACCCTTGAGTAGGAGACACTGCCAAGCCACTTGAAGGATACTTGAACTTATATGTGTGTAATAGCTGTAATAAAAGGGCACCATCTCTCCATCTATCACTCACTTTAGAGAATGAATTCTAGCTCCTAAACCATTTACCAGACAGACTTAAAACTCAAGAAAGCTTAATGTTTATGACTAGTCATATCTGGCCCCAGCATTGCCAGACTCTTAACAGAAAAGTCAGGAGAACCTAACCCAGGGAACTCTCCTCTGCAGCTGTGAGCATGCACAGCGTGTGACTGACCCTTCACCTTCCTCCTACTCTGCCTTTCTCAAACACCACCTATTCTACTTGTTTTCTCCAGGTGAAACCAAGAAGATCTGAGTATTAGCTAGGAGTGCTGAATAAGGACTCTTACACAGGCAGGTGTTAATTTGTTCAAATTAAGGAATATCAAGTCATCAGAAAACCCTGGCTTGTTTTCACTATAGTTTAGAAAAGCTGAGTCTAAGTTCTCTAATTCTGCTCTTAAACTCCTGCTAGGTAGCTTTTCAACTACATATTTTCCCTCAAATTTGAGATGCTGCTGGAGCAAATGACCAGAAAACAAATCAGAGAGAATTTACCTCCAGCTACAGGGTCAGTAAAATCTAACATTTCAATCCCCAGTTAAACATGAACCTGAGCAGAAAAAAATACATAATTACCCAAACTAAATTTAATTCACAGACATCAGGGAAGAAATTCTAAGCAGATCAAACTCCCAGCTGTGCACCACATGTTTATCTCTAGATTCTGTATGTCAAGTACCATAACAAGATTAAACATGAAAGTTACTCTTTAGTATCAGTCCCCAGGCCTCAAAAGTTCATAGGGTGAGTAGCCCTTAGTTTCCTACTGGCAGAAAGCATCTCTCTCAAAAATAGTTACTTTTAAGATGCTTTACACAGAATTTCTCATGTAATGGTGAGGGGTGACGCCACCCCCTCCTCCCTCAAGCAGCATCTGTTCTAAGTTTGGTGATTTTGTTGAAGGGCTAGGAATTATCCATGAATGCATTAGACTTGTGATGAATGTAAGGGTTAATTGTATATAAACAGGTTAAGAGTGTTTGCTGTGACCAATTTGGTAGAGAATTGTAGGTTGAGGGTATTTTCCAGTTTTATCAGAGTTGACACACAGATCGATATAATTTTTTACCTGAGTATTTTTTACTCCTGTCATATTCAATGGTTATCTAAGGTAACAGATTTTAAAGACAGAGTTCTGACCCTGGTGAACTTTCCAAGCTTGGTTTTTCAAAGAAGCTGTAATGAAGGGTTCAATTTCTACAGCAGCATGTGCTGAGGTTAAAACACAGCTTTGCAACCTCATTACACTCTTAAGTATAAATAAACGAATGTACATTGAAGGAATGAAGTCTTTAGAGATTTGCTTTGCATGTTAAAAATGAATATAAATAGAAAAGTAAAATATACTGCTCTGTGTATAGCTTCTTCCTGCAAGTCATGACTTAAAAGGTTTTTCATAGGGTAGAAAGTGAATACAAATGAATAAACAGCAATACTGTAAAATAACATTGTGTAGGGGAACTAGAAAGTACTTTGGTAGTACTGGTATTGGAGAAACTCCAAAGTGATAGACATTGTGGTGGTCAATGAAAACTAATCTTTCACTAGCAGTTTTAATTTTCCTGACATTTGAGAGGGGCTGAGTGTCTGACAACCATACTGACCACTCCACCTGGCATACCTTGATGTAATGTCAATCTAGAGATTAAAAGCAGCTAGAAGAAGGCAATACAGGTCATGATTGCTTCTAGCACAATAGAATTTGTTAGGTTAGATCATCAGTTCTCAGTTTGGACCACTGCACAGAGCAGAGACCACCTTCCTTTTGAGTAAAGAACACCATCAGTATTGCGTTAAGGGCCTTCCCCCATAAAACACAAAATAGACCTGCTCATTCTTGTCCAGATCCATTCCTGTTGTTGTTGGCCTTTTCGTTTTAAATAAATCCATTTTATTTTGCCCTAATAATCAAGCAGAAGAAAAGCCCAAAAGTAAAAACTGAATGTAAAAAAAAAGTTATTAATTCAGGAAAAATCCTACAGGGGTGTTCAGGTAAAAGAACAACTCCTTGTCACAGGGACTCTGAAGCTTACTTTGAAAGCATTTTTTCACACCCATGATACTTCCATGTTATTTGCTAGGCAGGTGTTACAAAGAAAAATAATGATTTCCTTATACAAGCATCTAAATGTGCCTCAAGAATATGCCACAGAATATTGTTTGGTATTAACATTTAACTCACTGGCTTCTGTGTTTACACACTATTCCAAGCAGAAATATTAATGTGACTAGGGTAGTACTTCCCTATATAAGAATTAGTGATCTGGTAAAAACACATCCCTCCTATGTGGTTTATTCATGTAATTCAGGCAAAATAAGGGTAGGATTCAGAAAAATTCAAGCAGTGTTAGTCAACATCAAAGTATGATTAACAAGTAGAACTCTGAATGTTGAGATAAAATTATAAATGAGTAGGGATCAATTAAAACTATAGAAAATTCAAAACTTAGGAAGAAATCTAGCACATAGCCTTTACAAATACAGTAACTTGTGAGTGCAAGTTAGACAGAAGGGTACCTAAGCAAGTTTCTAAACTTGGTGTTTTTCAAGCACATTCACATCCAGTAGTTTTGTTTAGACTCAACTCAATATAATTCCAGCAAATAGTTGCTCTTAATGTTAGCAATTAGCTGTTCTCAATCCCCTTGTCCTCAGCTTAGCTTTGAGGAAGATCCACTAAGGATCAGTTTGTCCCCAGAACTTTGATAATGAGCCTGTGAAATCACTACATGCAAGGAGCATGAAAAAAAAAAGCTCTAAAAACAAGACCAAACAATGAATCATTAATGCTTTTAGAGAAATGTGTTAGAAATATCTACCATGAGAGTTTTTAGCAGATGTCACAATGACGACCAGTAAAATCACAGGATGAAACCAATCTACAAATTTCATAGTATCAAGCACTGAATTTCAATAGGCAGCTGTTCAAGTTGTCATTTTTTTTTATACCCTGCATAATTTCTATGGCTCAGAACCAGAAAGCATATACAAATAAAAAATGCCAGTTGCATTTATACTAGCTGATGTGCTACTACCATTAATTTTCCTTATCTCATGTTATTTCTCAGTACACAATGTTAAAGCTGTCAAGATATATTTTCCTAGCTCTTGTCCTGTTAACATACTAATTCATAGACCAGCTTTCATGACTGTGGCAGAGACACTGAAACTGTACTTCTAAAAAATATATTTCTGGCAAAAGAAGCGGGAGCCCTAGAAGTTGGTGTATAAAACTCACAGAAGAAAACATTTCCAGGAAAGAAAAATAATGAATGTAAATAAGGAAAAACAGCACGTCATTCTCTTGCTAAGTTCTGCAACATCCTTAAAGTCACATTCGAATCCCACCCTATTTATGGCCACTTTTGAGCAAGTGCTTGAAGTGATTTTTGTAGAGTTTACTGGCTTGTGTTTTATCCCAGTTCTCAACCCCCCAGAGCACTACTTATAGAAGAAAAGGAAGGCTTTGAAACAGAAAAAAAAAAAAAAGGCACCTTTTGTGGTACATTTCAATTTCAATGGCTCTGCTAAAATTCCTTCCTTCAACTTCCTAAGAAAATTTCTATTCTTAAGAAGTGCAGTGTTCAGATACAAGAGGCCCTTTGTGCAGATTTGAAAATTCAAGCTCTATGTCCATCCCCTTTACTGTTTATTAAGCATCCTAATACTTTTTTTAGGATTTTTTTTTTTTTTGGATGAAAGGTAATGTTTTTATTTTTTGCTTTTAGGTCAGAAAAATTGCATTATCCATTAGAAAACCACTTTAGCTTACACTTAAACTATTACCAAATAAAATGCCTCTGAAGAGGACTTCAAGTAGTAATCACATTTACTTGATTTGCTCCAGCTTTCCACATATAATTTTATTTGCTTGAAAAGCAGCATCACATTTATCATTCAAAATCGATGACTTACACAGAAACATATATAAAAAATCAAATATATGTAAGCTTTACCACATATCACTGATTTTCTTATTCACCACTTTAAACAGCATTAATGTCACCTAAAGACCTTTCCAACTGTCAGTGTCAGGCATCTCTTAACCATGCCATTTTAAAATCACTTTTTATACCTCAATACCTTCAGAGCTGCATGCTGTCATTGCACTTTGGGGCTGACAGAAAGTGCTGTCATTGAATCCCAGAATTTCAGCATCCCACTGCAATTTTGTCAGGAGCCTGCAGCCCCAGCGTCCCACAGGTGCTTATGCTACTGCAACCATCCAATGAATATTTACACATTTTCAGAGGAGAAACAGAGAAAACAGCATAGTCATAAACTGCTCATTTATCACATTAATGATATTTTAGAGGGTGGTTAATTTATACTAACTTATTTGCATGCATCTGCCTAAGAATGTGGCTTTTACAGATACCAAAGACGGGAAATGCTGGAGCAGTTGGGCACCTTCCAGGGTGATGCTCGACCACCAAGGAGCCCCAAACTGCCAGGCCAGGGCTGGAATTGGCCTCACTGGTGGCTCCTGCCCTGCTAGCTGCTGGGAAGTCACAATGAAGAGACAAAGTTTCAGCTACCTGCTGACTGGCTTCTGGTAGCAGACTGGGGGAACTGGTTCTGGAGGGAACTCTACACTCGGGGTTGTCTCCAGACCTGCCAAGACACAAAGCACTTCTGGGAGCTCATGTTCTTGCAAAATAATGTGGTATTTCCCTGCCCACACTGGTTTCTGATGTGAAGATATATATTGGAAAAGCATTTAAAAGCAAAAATCACATATGAAAATAATGTGACACTAAAAAGTTCAGTTTACCTAATTTTTCTCACTTTTGTACACTTCTCTGCTTACCTCACTGTTCTGTGAACTCTTTCACTAGAAAGAGTTTTCAGTTAAAAACTGAGGAGATTTCAGTCTTTTCTGGAAGCAGTGGAAACTCATGTTCCACTTGATGGAAGACAGAGTAGAGAGTGAAAAGTAATGGATTGTGCTTGGTTTTGACCATGTTTTCTGATGCATTTGTTAAATCGTATTTAACTGGTTTATTTATTGTTGTATTCTTAAGGCAATCATTCTGATTTCCTTACACAGCCTATGAGAAGGCCATGAAGAGACTAAGGTAATAATTAATATAAAAATATGCTTTTGTGGAAACAAAGATGCATTGAACACAAACAGGAAGAAGTATTTTTGGAAAAATATAGTGCAGTGTCTGCCACCATTGTGGCAGTCCACATGGGCAAACTTACAGTCAAGTGACTGCCTCCTCTTGAACATATCCTCAGCATATGAGCTTGAAATCAAGGATCAAAAATTGAATTTTATCCCAAATATTTTTTCAATAAGTAAACTCAGACATATTGCAAATTCTTTTCTAACACTAAAAATCTACCTCTCTTTTCCATCTCCAGAGGAAATTATTGACCATTCTTCTCAACTGCCTTCTGGAAACGGGGGGATCATACCAACTACTTTAAATCAGCAAGTCCCCTGGAAAATATTAGCATCTTTTACACTGATGCAGAACACAAACCCAGTTTACTGTAAAGTCGTGCTGTTTATAAGCTATTTTCACTGGCTGGCTGTACCAGTCCCTGGATAAGGGAGAGACAACGGAGAACTATTCAAAAGCAGTTTAGCTCCCTGCTCTTGGGAAACATGAAACCTCAGCTCCCAGCCTGACTTACTTGAACAGGAAACAAACAGGAGATGGCTGGTTTTGGATCTCATTCATTCCTGGCTGGTCTGTGTGCTTGCGAGGTGCTCTGAGGGGCACTGGGCTCTGCACATGACATGCTCAATATGCCCGAGCTCAAACACTGAGGGTCTGAGGCTTGACATACAGACGTGACACAGACTAAAAGCTCTTTGAAAAATTCAGTCATAGAAATACTGCCACAGTACAGCATATTTTTGTAAAAAACAAACAGAAAATCCTGAATTACAGGTATCACTGTGCTCATTTAACGCACCTCAATTTAAATTACTTTGTACATGTGTTTAAAAATATCTAAAAAACCCTCAATCCCTACTTAAATAATTTCTGAAGAGCTTGGCACAGGTGTTTCCATTGATAGGCTTGTGCCTTCAGTTTGCTCCAGGCTTGATACTCATTGCCAGTCACTGCAGTTCAGATGTGCCCATCTCCTCCAAATGTCTCATTGGCCAACCCTGCATATGAAGAGTGATTTCTCTGGATGGCATGGCTACACCTCTGCAACATCAACATTTTGTTGCAAGGAGATGGATTTAGTCTTGCTTTGGTTTTAACACAGACTTGTACAGTTAAATCACGCTGATGGACCAAGAAATCAGCACGTGCACTAAAATGCACAGTTGATGAGAACTGGGGGATGGAAAGGAAACAGCATCAGCCTGACACTCCTTCTAGTATTTGTCTTCCCTGGTTTTATCTCAGGCTTACAGTTCTTTTCACAGGCTAATATATCCACCTAATGCTATAGTATCCCAAAAGATATTTCATTAACAGAAAAAGGATCAGCATCATACGAATTAGCAAAGATTAGTAACGTTAATAAAAGTGGTGAAAGGAAAGCATTCTACTCTTTCATTAGACTAGAAATTTATTAAATTATCCTTCTAATTGAATTTAATATGTTTTTATAACACTTCCTTAATTCTCATTGCATATTCAATTTTTCCAATACATTTGTAAGTTTCCTGGAAGAAATCTAACTATTTCGTTCATTTCTGATTTGTTTTATTTTTGGGGCTCTATCACATGAACAACAAATTTCTTTGGGGCAAGTATTTTCAGCTAAATGATAGGAACATTCCTTCTGTAAATGTGGCTTCCCAAATGTTTATTAAATACATATGCAATTAACTCAGATATCAGTTTTATTTCTATCACATATATTGTAAGATTGTTGGCACCTAAATTCCAAAGCTGGGCTTTAACTCACTTCACATTCACATTTTTGAAGCCAGTAATTTAAGCTCCAGCACCAAAATGACCAAATTCTTGACAACTCTGGGCCAAAGGCAGAGCAGAGAGAGGCTCAGCAGATTGAAGAAAAAAAAAACCCACAAAAACAAGAACAACAACAAAGCAAACAAAAAAGGAAAAACACGTTGTGAGGAAACTATTCTCTCTCATCTTCCAGTTGTGTAGCTGCCTCAACTTAGTGGTCTCTGTTAATCTTTTGATGCTTCTAGAAAAGTTATTTTCAAAATGCATGAAAAAACCACAACATGATGCAAAAAATAAGAAGAAAAATTAAGTTAAAAGCTTCAACTTCTGCCAGCACTCAGGTTAGTTTAAATAAGTAGTAACTCAATTGCAATTTTATTTGTAATATTACCTGAAAATCTTTTTTAGTAATTCCACCAGAAGGCTGTATTCATAACACTGGTTTAATGGGAACCCTTGAGCCCAACCAGATTTATAGTAAAAAGCAAACAAACAAGCCTCATTAACCCTCTGGGGAGTTTTTCAAAGTAAAATGCATTTATAGTACTGATGCAGATAAGCATCATTCCCAAAAGCCAGTTCTTTTTACAGTCAATGAGTCTTTTGTTTTCTGTGGCTGAATTCAAAGGTTTTATATTTCCAAGTGGATTCATCTATCTAGATTGGTAAGCTGGCACCCTATAACCATGCTTTAATTAAATAACTGCACAAGATAATATGCAGTGCACAGAGTGCTATATGAGTAATGTATGAGTGAATTATTGCCTGACAATATCTAGAACAATACTTTAATGGCCTAAGGGAAGGAGAAAAATCAGAAGCTAGTATCACAAACAGACCAAACAAAAAATAGAAAGTCCAAAATAAAATTATGAACAAAATCTTTAGAGATTTACTATTAGTAAAAAGGAACATAGAGCAAAACAAGAGAGGTACAGATGAAATCTTGCATGTTTTCCACTCGTGGCAAAATGTTACTTACAATGTTTTGCACTGGTGCTCAAACTGATATGGGCATTCTTGATTATGGAGTAGAAAAAAGTATTTTAAGTATTTTTAAAGTATTTTTGCATGGTGAACTCTTCAGTATTTAAAACAAACAAACAAAACCCCACAGAATAATCGCAAAAAAATCAAATCCACAAAAAAACCAAAACCAAAAACAACAACAAAAAAACCCCAACAGATAATAAACCAAAACATATGCTTCTACTCAAAGCATATCAGACACAGACACAGAGATCCTACTATAAGCACAGTGATACATTTTGCTCTGCTGAGGTGACTGCCTCCCTGCTCCAAGAGCTCATCTGTTTGCAGAGGTGTATCACCAACAGAGAGCTAATATCATAAGAAAAATAACAATATGGATAATGAAATAAAGAACTTTTTTTTTCTTCAAACCCTTAGTACACCTGGATAATGTGTTCACTCTGATGATTTACATTCTTAATGGCACAGTCCTATACCAGACTACTTATTGCAATATCCAAATATGAGGATTAGATCCTAAGATGCTTGATATCAATACATCAAACAAAAATTTAGGCAACAACATCCTAAATTAGGTACATGGAGACAGCCAAAAAATTATGTCCTGCTGGTTTACACTTTCATGTATAAATAACATGCACTTAAAAAGGTAGGAAATAATAGCACAGGAGATTTTTGGTTGAATGGGTTCTTTTGCCATTAACTTTTACACCTAGGCTGAAAATGCATTTAAATATACAACCATGCTGGGCTATGCAAATGCACACAGTTACTTGAGGTGTCAGCTGCCAGATGGTAGCTTGGAAAACTCTTTAGGAGTCACGTTCTGCCACACATCCATGCAAGTGCCTGAAGAATCAAAGCAAACAGTAGGGTAACCATGGTATGAATGGTGATGTCCAAACATGCTAACTCCCAAAAAGTAAAGACAATACAAAATGAAAAAAAAAAAAAAAAAAAAAATCAAAACCTTCACACAGTTTACATCTCTGTAATTATTGGAAAAGTCATCAATATGTTTATATATCTTGTACTTAGGCATCTGCAGCTCTCTAGTGAAGATATGGCTGCAGGCAGATATTTAGCCTGTGAAGTCAGGAGCTGCCATGCATTCTGACACATTAGTTCTTGCACTCCTCATACCTGAAAACATCTCTAGGTCCAGAGTGCTATAAGGGAATCTCAAATCTCTCACTGGTCAGAGAGGAGACAAAACTACAAGCACTTAATAAAATGTGGGATACACCTAGATGCAGGGAAGCAGAAACATACATTTCTCTGCCTTGCAAAATCACAGGAAGTGCAGCTGAGAAGTTGATTTGACATCACTCAGAACATCTGATCCTTTTGTAAATTAACTGTAAGTTTTATATCTCCTGGAAGCCTACTGTAATTATCCAAAGAAACACCTGGTCAGCTTTCTGAATTTCTCCAATGTCTGTAAGAAGTTTCCACCCTCATCTCTTTTTTCTTATGTCTATTCAGCCTATCCCCTTTGTGCAGCACTGGCTCCTAGAGAGACTGTCTCTCCTTGGCTTCTTGGCCTTTGTCTCACTCAGAGAGTGCACATGGCTCAATGTTGGGCAGGTCAGCTTCCAAGGTTATACTTACATTTTCTGCTCTCTTTGAAAGATGTACCATTTTTTTTTTTTTCTGGGACTAATCTATAAATTTATATTTAGTCTTTTCACTGTGAAACCTTGGAAAGTGGCATTAGAAAACACTTTACTGATTTATAACTGGTGCATCCTGACGTATCTGAATAGCTTACTTCAAAATGTGGAGTGCACTGAAGAGCAAGAAATTATCACATCTGAAAAAATAACACCATCAAGTAGAAATATCTGAGTTGGTACTGAAAAATACCAGTTCATAGTAAAAGTATCATTTTAGAAAAATCAAACAACTTTTGTCATTAAGGGAAGACACTAAGTTCTAAGAGGACCTACTTCAAATGTCGAAGGTTTTTATGAGATTTGACAAAATCAAGGGCAGAAGTTCTGCTTGTATTATTCAAAGTTCAACCAAGAACAGCATATATGTCTTCTGATAAGTAGTGGTAGTGAAGCTTCAGTTAAAGATAAACTAAAATTAAAAATCAACCACCTTCAATTGTTTTTCATTGGAAACAACTTCCCCAAACAGAGAACTTCAGGTATACAGAGATGATGGTACTGAGGTTTGTTCATTCCTAAATATTCAAAGATAGATTTTCTCTGCAGACAAAGAAAACTAATATCTGATATCTGCTGAGCAGGTTTTCTCACAGGATCTCAGAGCTATTGAATGGAAATATGTAACAGGAACAGAAGTCTTCACCCAGTGCAATTAATAAGTCATGCCTTGAATAAATCCCTTTCCCAAGCACTAGAGGCAACTAAACAGAACAGTATTGGTTTTACTTCTCTAGCTCTCCTCATGTACTCCAAAACACATTTGGACATCACAGCAATTCTATTAAATATTTAGAAACACAGTCCTCCTCTTTTCCCCTGTTTACTTGGTGACTATATTTTGGGGTAACAAATATCTAAAATATTGCTGGGTTTGATTTCAATCCAATTCTACACATTTATAATGATCTTCATTTGTCATACAGAGACAGCTTCCATTACTTAAAGACTTGAGTTCAGGGAAAGAAGATAAATAAATGAGTAAATGAATGAAATAAATGAAATGTGGACCAAATAAATGAAACAGTGGCCCAAATCCTGATCACCCATAGACTCATCATTTTCAGAGTATAATTCAGATCTCATCTAATCTGTTAGCATACTGAAAACCTAAATTCAAACATCACTGCACAGAAGCCCAGAAATATTTTTGAAGACTGAAATAATCTTTCCAAGAACAGAAACTCTTACAGTTTGGTCTTTCAGATTTATTCATCTGCCATGTAGATTTTCAGCATATATTGCACTAGGAAACAACAAAATCATGAGATTTAACATCTTGCTTCTTTACCTCTAGGATAGTACTTGAGTTTTCAAAGAGACCCTCCAGGTAATTTACCCTCCCCTCAGTCTTATGCAGTGGGTTTTGGTAGTTTCATAGGGCATGTACAGCACAGCTCCAAATTTAAGATTTTGTTATGACATCTGAAGTTAAGATCCCATTCTCCACCATGCATACTAAGATTCACAGGTCATGTGTATGTCTTTTGCCTTGTTTGGTCCCTGTAATAAGGTACTACCCATTCCCACATGCAGTGGCCTAAATGTGGATAAGCTGTATTTTCTGACAATATCTTACTAATTTTTTTCATATTTTTCCTTAAAATAAAAAGCAGAAATGTACAGTAGTCAATAGCTCACATAATGGAATATGAGCAGTCATTTAAATGAGCTGTTTTACATAATATACAGTGAAGCAGGTGATTTGGGGTTTGAAATATTAAAATTTGGGGGTGTATTTTTAGGCATAGAATTTAGTTGCAAAGTTACAGTGTGAACACCTATCTCTGGGAGATCAGAAGGAAATTTGACTGGATACATAAAATTTGGAGCCATTTTGAGTGTAGCGTGCAGTGGTTCATATTGAATGTTTTGGTTTGGGTTTTTTCTGCAGTGTATTGTGACAGACATTCTTCTCTCAGCTTGTTTTTACATAGCAGGAAACAGTCCACAAGGACCTCATGTTGTGCTTTTCTAACTGTTTATCCTTTGCTATCTTTGCAATCACAACTTCACCCCAATTGAGCTACAAGACTAGAAGTCTGGAGTACTATGAAGAGGGATCAAAATGGGAAAAGAGCAAAGGCACTGGGGAATACACAAGCACACTGATGTATAAACAAACACACAAAAATATACGGATGACATCCACCTGAGCAGACATTCCAATACATCTGTTTTGCTCTAATTCAAGACCATTTATTCTTAGCCACTATCACCTTCCTGTCCAAATCCCAGTCCTCAATTCATACAGAAAGCACTACATACTGACTAAACAGACAAAGAAAGTAACAGGAGAGACTGAGTGGCAAATTTCTCTTCACCTCCTACTTATGTTACTCTCTTCACTCCTTTCACTCATAGAAGGAGATTGTGCAGCCATCAGTTCATGGCAAAAAGCAGGTATGCCAGATTAATGGAGCACTGCCAGTACTTGAGCTGCCTAAACAGAGATGTCTCAAGCAAGAGACTTGATATGATATGTCAATCACTGGATTTTAAAAGGAAGATTTTACAGAGATCATTAACAAAAAAAAAAATACTGATTACTTGGAGCCATTTTAATTTCTTGCGTAAAACTATTATTAATTCATTTAAACTGAAAAAAAGAACTAACTTGTCAAACAAATAAATTTGATAAAGAGGACTATTATGGCACCTTGCACACTGAAAAAGTAGTAGACAACAAGGTTTCCTTTTTCTTTCAATTGCTCACTTTCCATAAGTGTCCATTCCTACATCCCTGTCATGAAGGGAAAATTCCAATCTCTCAAAACCCTGCAATCCACCTTCATTCTGTCTGTGCCCCCTGATACCAGTAAACCTTGGACTTGAAGTCAAGCTCAATGAACAACTGCTGCCATTGCAGAAACTGAGGCACCACTTTACAGCTCTGATACCATATTCCCAAATTCCTTGCTCACATACTTCACTAGAAAGCAACCACATATCTGGTTGCTGGCAGCCACATTACACAGAACAGTTTGCTGTCTGATTCTGCACTGAGCAAAGAGCCTGAGCCCTGATGCACAACAGTGAGTAATGCCCCAATAGTACAGAAAAAAAAAAAAAAAGTCAAAGTCTAAGGTAAATCAGGAACTTCAATTTCAAGAGCTGTTGTGATGTTGTATTCAACACATGAGCAAACAGATCGGATTCTGTTAGCAGCTGAGGGCAAAATGTAATGATGAGTAAGCTGAGGTAAAACCCATTAGGAACAACAAAAAACACAGCCTAACTTCAAGTTAAAAAAATAACCTGCCAGAGTTATTCTATCTGTAGGTAACTCTGGACTGACCAAAGGCAAGTCATTGATTACAACAAAGTGAGCTCTTGGCTTAGCACCA
This sequence comes from Rhadina sibilatrix, assembly GCA_013400275.1. Classification (NCBI taxonomy): domain Eukaryota; kingdom Metazoa; phylum Chordata; class Aves; order Passeriformes; family Phylloscopidae; genus Rhadina; species Rhadina sibilatrix. The sequence continues at coordinate 48,890 of VWYO01021089.1, read as the reverse complement.
TCCCAAGTTCCCGGCATTTCTGAAACTGGACTGACAGCTTAACTCATGAGCACACAGACCTAGCACCAGGGAAAGGTTTCACACATGTCATGAGACTTGAGATGGTCTCTGGAGTCCTGATAAAGAACCAAGATCCAGGGACATCTGACTTAATACATGAAATACCACACTAGCACTGCGAGAACATACTGTTAATGTACAGAGGAGACTGGGTCAGCAATAGATTGTTCATGGGCAGGTCAGTCATCCACAGCACACTGTACAAAGCTGCACTTTGATATTTACAGGTTACTGGGTCATCTATAACTTGTGCTTAGGAAAGCAAACCCTCCATAGTGTCTTGTATGCCAAGGCATGTTGAAATCTGTCATTTCAGTAGTCCTAGCAAGCTACATCCACACACTGACAGGACCTATGGCTGGCTGCTACTTCCATCTGTCAATTTTTATCACCTTCAAAAATATTAAAATGCAGAGTGTTTCAGAGATTATATAAACCAGTGTTAAGAAAACACATTTCCTGTAAGTCATATATCATCAAAACATAAAAACAAACCTTAAATGACCACATTTGTAAGAAGAGAAATTAGCATTCTCCTTAATGAAAAGTAAAATTTCTTATTCTTTTCTACCTGTTTTCAGAATAGTCCAAAGTTGTCTTCATCTACATCTAACCCAGTATTTTGTAGAGAGCTTAGGAGTGTTATAGACTTCCTTGCTTATTTTATTAAGTGGTTCCTCAATAATCTACTAGCAGTAATTAACTTTCAATAAGGTCATCAAATTGTTCTCTTTCACAAGACTTGGAAAAAAGATTGTAGGCATCACAATGTATCAATCCACTTCATCCAAATTTGTTTCTAAATGAAAACTAAAAAATTTAAAAAAGAAGATATATAAAGATGTCCCAAGCTCCCATGAAAATAGACCTTGTTTAATTTTATCCCTTCTCTGGCATCTTCAAATATATAGCTTAAAATCTACCCAAACAGACTTCTGTTAAGAAACTGATACTGGTAATAAACAAACAGTGCCTCGCAACCAGCCGTAATGCTAAGAAAAGCAGCAAAGTACTGAGAAATCACTAGAGAGTAAGGAACTTCAGAAGTAATAGTAACTATTTGGAGATATTAATTTGAGAATTTAGAACATAATATCCTGCCTTCTAAACCTGACAGTGTCTTAAATTAATGAGAAAATATATATGTAGAGGTTAATATTTTACAGGAAAACATTAGCAGACTTGACCAGAATTATTGTCTCTACTCACACAAAGTTTAGACCATCTCTATTATAATTACAGAGCAAGCAAAACCTCTTTTTTTGCCTAAAAAAAATACTTTTAAGTGCCCTTGTATGTTATTATGAAGCACAGCTTCCCATAGCAAAAACCTTCTCTACAAATTGTTATTTTGGTGGGTGGTCTATAAGTGCATCACTACCATTATGCTATAGAAGAAAAATCACTAAAGCAATTTCAGTCATATAAAAATGAACTTATGTATCATAAACCCCCCCAACTGCATTTTCTCACAGTATCTTCTCCGATACTTGATCAATTAAATCTTCAATAGGCTTGCTTTTTTGCATATAAAAGTACAGTATATAGCACCAGGTAGAACTGCATCCAGATTTATTAAGGAAATTTCCAAGTGTAAAGCCGGTTTTGTTTACCGTTTTTTCACTACATTACTATCAATTTCAATCACCTTAAAGAAAGTCTGTTTAGGCATAACAAAATTAACTTTTTGATTTTAGAGACTTAAAGGACATTTCTGTGAATAACATTTCCTAAAAAGAAATGTTTTTGCTCAAGCAAAACAAAATTAATGTCAACTAATTTTTAGTATTTTTTACAATACTGGCATGCTGCTAAATAACAAGTCGGCAGAAGTAAGCCATTTAAGAAGTGAATCTGATTTGCAAGCAGGAAACTGTTTCTTGTTCACTCATCAGAATTACTTAAATTTCAAGTCTCTGTTTCTGTGTGAAATGCTATTGAGGAAGAAATTACACAATGAAGTTTCATTCAAAACTATAATATCCAAATTCCTTCTCTTTGCTTTTTACAAATGAAAAGGATGTCAAGCACCCCCAGAGTATAGTTCATGAAAATGGACTCCCGCTTTCTGTGTTTGAATTCCTAGGGAAGATGTCAATTTCCAAAAACTGTATATGCACTATTCTTTCCTGCATCAGACTTTTAGAAAATATTTTTTCATTGTATGAGGCAAGAACAGTCCAGTAACCTCACTTGAGTGTCACGGGTAATAGTTAAAATTTTAAGAACATCTTATCTGTGCGTTTTTACTTTGGAAAATTGCCTGTTCAACAAGCTTAGTCAGCTGAGGACAACATGAGCTGTTTGTACACAGATCTAGCAAGAGAAGATAAAAGAAAATCTTCTTCTGCAAGTTGTATTCTTTTCTAAAATGAAAGGGGACAATACCCAGCTGTAATCTTAATCCTTGAAAGAGATGAGTGAGATAATTGCTGCGTTTTGCAAGACACAAAAAATATAACAGCAATTTTTATGACTTCTAACAATTCCATAGTAGACAATGAGCTCAAAACAAAGGAGAGTGTGATTAAAACTCCCTAATCACCTTGATTTGTTCATCAGCATTTCTTATCATTAGAAGCACCTTTGACTTTTATTGCTTTTGTTTCTCCAAGCAGTTTTGCAAGCTGGGGGCTGCTGCTGTGGAGCTGAGGTCCTGACACGAAGCACGGATGAAAGTGCGGCTGGTCAGCATCACTGCAGGGTACTGGGCTGCTTCCCTGTGCTGACAGGCACTGCTGGCTCCAGACCTGAGCTGGGCCTCCACAGCCCTGCTCTGCCAAGCCAGAAAGCACGACTGGACCACAGGCAGGGATCTCCAGAACCATACTGCATAATGCAACTCTGAGAAGTAAAAGAGAAAAGCCCCCCAGAAGTGAGTTAATTGTTCACCTCAAAACCCAAAGGTATTTGAAGTCTAATTTTAACTTCAGAGGTAAAATGGAAAGGAAAACTGTTTATGGTTGGAAACCAGCAAACAGAAACTCTAGGAAAGAAAGTCACACGCAAGTCCTTTCTCTGCTTATTTCCTGACCAAAGTTAGGCTTAAGCTAGGGGCAGAATAGTTTGGGAGAAATACAGCAAATTTTCCCCCCTTTTGTTCATGATGATTTGTGGATGACCAGAGGAGCCAAAGCATTCCTTACAGCAGAAGTCATTGGGTGCAACTCTCCCATATAAGGACCTAATCCAGAGAGTTTGCAGAGACCATACTAACACACAGCTGTACATCATTATTTCTGAACCCACTATTTTTGCTTCTTCTTTGTTTTAAGATAAGAGAAATACTAATTTAGGTCAATAACTCAAATATGCTAGAACAAAGTCTTGATAGGTCAAAATCTACCAGATACATAATTTTATGAAAATAGCATGATAAAACTGTGATAACATTTATCCATTACCTTGCAACCTCTTTAGCATCTTAAAACATCAGCCCTTACCAACTTCTTGAACCAAGTGTTAGCTACCTCCATTTAATTTTCAATGTCTCTCCAAGTTGCTTGCAGCTACAGGCCATTTTAATGAAAAACACCAACTAATATGTTTGAAGTCTTTATCAAATGTGCTGATTAAATGTGTACAAGTACAAGCACACACAGTGTAAGCTACAACACCCTGTCCTGGAGCATTCTTAGCACAGGATGTCTAATGAAGAAGTATTCCATGCTCCAGAGATGCCTTTTCTATATTCCAGCAATATACTGCTGATAACTGAGAATACACAGCCCTGATTCTAGGATGGCACAGGAACTGCCTCTTCCTCCCCCAGGAGATTTTCACTTTACACATTCTCAGCCATCTAAATCCTGTGATTTAGAAACTGTGAACTGGAATGTTTAATTCTACACTAATGAATAAAGCCAAGTAAATAGCTAAGAACAGTCCAGCCACCCACTAAACACTTCTGCCTGCTGCTCCTGGCATGTGCCACAGACACCATGGTAGCCCTCAGCAACAGGATGGATGCTCACAGTTTCAAGAGCAAACCCAGGAGGAACAAATCATTGCCTCAGCCACACCCCAGGCTGCTTTTTTCTGAGGTTTTTTGCACACCCTGATGACATAACACTAACCTGAGACATTTTACCATGGAACAACAAACTTCACTGCTAAATGAATAAGGTCAAAAAAAAAACCCCTAAGTTTTAGGCCTGGTATTTTATCCTTTGCTTGGGCTAGGAAAAAATAAAGAAGTATACTACGGAGTTTTTGGAGGTAGTGTTTTGAACATGACTGAGCAAGGCTGGTCAATTCCACGTTTCCTTTCCATCATGTTTAAGACTTGTCTGCTGTGTGCACGTGAAAATATTTAGGAGGAATGCTTCTGACATCTGACAGAGAACACATCAGTATGTGCTGGACACTTCTTTCCCCAGCAACATTCCTTTTCTCTTAGCAACAAGAAGAAGAGCAAAGCTATTTCAGAGAGGAAAGAGTACAGACATGAAAAGTGAAAACAGCACTGCCCAGTGTCAGTAGATCCTTTAGTTTGGAAGATAAAAAAAAAAAAATAGATCTTAAGCAGCAAAAACAAGTTTTATAGCACAGATCCAAGAGCAATGGCTGCTTTAGATCTCTACAGCACTGGCAGTGTAGGAACCCCTAGCTGAGTTCATTTGTGGACATCAAAATAAAAAGAATGTTAAAAATAAAATTACAGCTAACCATTTAATTAGTGAATTTTATCTGCAGCTCTAATGAGCCTTTGATTTCAGGAATGGTTGCATGTGTCATAAATACTTATCCTAGGCATTTGAAATGTCCATGGGGAAAAAAAGAAAGTTGTTATTTTTCCTGTTTCTCTGATCCCAAAAGTTCTAATACTGCATCTGTGTGACAGCTCTGAAAAAATCATTTTCTGGGTCCAAGCACAACAATTCAAACATACAGTCTGCTAGTTTTAGAATTACTTTTTAAACAAAACCTTAGCATAAATTATTAAAATAAGCTGGAACCATGTTTCCCCCAATTTTTCCTCCCCAGTCCCAGTCATCCATCCCTTCGTTACATCTTGCTTCATCTTGTAGCACTCTCTAGCCAGGACTGATCTTCCTGCACTTCTGGTGCAATTTTTTTCTGTGCTGATCCAGGGGATGTTCATGCCAGCAGAACAGCACTATCCCAGTTCAATATGCATGGTCACAGTTAAGTGACTCAGGCACCCAAGTTTTGGGTTGAGCTCCATTTTTTAATTTTAATTTGCTTACTAATTAAACATGCTCCTGGACTGTTATGGACGAGCGCAGCTTTATTTAGGTGATTTGCAAGGGGGACCTCAGGATCTGTCAACAGGCTCATTTATTCAGCTGTCCTTCAACCTTGTCCTGGAGATCATTAGAGCAACCTGCTAAAATCCTGAAATGCTGTGCAGCCTTTCAAAAGAACAGAAGAGGATTCAGTAGCTGCCCAATATGTGCAAGTGTTGGGGAGTGGGGCAGAGCAGAAAAATCATTCTCCCAGGCATGCAGTGAAAGACAAGGGGGATTTGCTTTAAACTGAAGGAGGATGTGTTTAGATTAGATATTAGGAAGAAATTATTGACTGTGAGGGTGTTGAGGCCCTGGAACATGTCATACAGAGAAGTTGTGGATGCCTCATCCCTGGAAGTGTTCAAGGACAGGTTGAATGGTGCTCAGAGGAACCACATCTAGTAGGTGTTCCTGCCCATGGGAAAATAGAAGGAGATGATGTTTAAGGGTCCCCTTATGATTATAAGAGAAATCAAACCTTTTTAAGCCTAATGCTTTTGAAATTAATGCCTAGGAAGTAAAGCTGTGTTTGTCTCTCAAGACGTTTTTAACTCCATTGCTAAATTTTATTCCAACCAATAAAATAATTCTTACTATTATATTCCTACAGTTTTTTACAAAGTAGGTGCCTAAGGAGTAGGCAGTAGACAGTAGGAGTTCACAGACTAAAGTAGAAGATCAACTTTTCCATGGTACCAGAAATTTTTTTTTGAAAGTCAGATGAAAATACTTAATCAGAAAATGCCTTCTCAGACAACAGAAAAATCTATCCACAAGATAAAAATACATGAGAAATCAAGATGCACCACACCTGGATGAGGTTTTTAAAGATAATTTTTATTACACAGATGCATCACAAATACTTTGGAAAACCAAAATATAAGTAGCATTTTGGTTAAGTTTGTTAATTTTTAATTAGCATTTTAACATCTAGAAATTGCCAGAAGAAAATCTACAAAAACACAGAGGCACAAACACTGGTCAATATCAGAGGCTAAGGACCAGAGGAGAAAAGAAAAAAAAAATTAAATTTCTCTGCAACTCTTCTTTCTAACTGTGATGAAGTGGCTGGCACAGCAAATGCACTGGCATTTCTTTTTCTTCTGTCCAACAGCTTGTACAAATTCTGAGGGCGTAAATGGAACTACCAGCTAAAAATTACCTGTTGCTCCATTACTCATGCCTTGGAATAAATACAAAAATGTGGACTTACAGATCAGAATTTTTAGCAAGACTCTGACTGTTGTAACAACTTTACTTTTCTTCCTATTCTGTGGATGTAACCCGTACAGCTAGATCTCTTTGTCAGCCAAAATTGGCAGAAATACCTGAAAGCACATTGTGCTTGATCCAACTGGAATCCCATTTTAGATTTACCACAATCATTTATATTCTGCAGACTACTATTTTCCCTTGTGTGTCCCAGCTGCATAACAAGTAAGGGAAACACCTGCATAGTAAACAAGAGTGAGTGAGAGGACTAGGATGAGCACCACTGCCCTCCCCAGAAAAGCCAGCAGCAGATGACAAGCCAACAATACTCTGGGGTTAGCTGTCAGAAGAAAACAAGAGGGGAGTGAGACTTTTTTTTCTTTTGAACTGCAGATTTCTACAAGTGTTAGCTCAGTTTTTAAATAAACTTTCTTTATTTGTATGTGGCAGAGATTTAGGAGGCAGAGATTTAGAACTGTTGCATGTCAAGTCAGATGAACTTAGGTAACACCACCCGTGAAAACACCGGGACATTCTGACCCGAAAGACGTCACTTCTTGCACTTGGGAATCTTTTCTACTTATCTGGTATTTCATTTAGGGATGTCACTGACCCCCTTTAGTGCCTTAATATTAGCTCAGGATCTCCTTTTAAACAGGGGTTATGAACCATTGGCACTGAGCTGCAAATCATATCAGTGTTTGTCTTTACATGTTAAGGGCTTTTATATTTCTTCATGCAAAATCAAGTGAAAAGGACAGAAAAAGCAATTCAGAAGATATGCAAGTAGAAACATGAACAAATACAAATTTGCATTGTAATTACTTTGCGATACTGAGCTAACTGTTTGCATTATTTGCTCTGGATAACTCCTTACTTTATGAACCTTACCCATTTGTTTAAAACCCATTGTCAGATACAGAAAGGTAATCAGAAAAATATTTAATGTGTCAAGGCTTAACGTTTCATATAAGATATTTCACAAGTTTTTTTAATGTGTCTGATAAACGGATAAGTGTTTTCTGTATGATACGATGGCAAAAAACCCTGTGCAAACAAACTAACCAGCCAAAGTCTCCAGCTCCTTGAGATGAGAGAACTGGATAGTGTGACACAGTCACCTTCATAGAGAATATATACAGCATGTATTATCTCTACAAATAGTCATGCATATGTACTGTCCATGTCAGGCCCTTTCTATTAAAAAAAAAAAAAGGGCAGAAAATTAGGGAACATTTAAAAGTACAACAGAATTTCAAAGGCAAAAGACAACCTGGTTCGGAAGGGAGCAGAAGCACGTTATAGAAAGACTGCTTGACTTAACTGGGTGAATTAATATACTCTGAATATAAATGTGCAAACAGTGTTATTCAGAGTGGGAAGATAAATTGTAGGAAGATAAGGAACTAACTATGCCTTCAATTTCCCCACTTGCTTCTTAAAAAATAAAGTTTTGAAATAAAAACTATTTCACATGCTTGTTTCCACCCACAGCAAAAAAAGATGCTTTTTATTAAATTATGTTAAACCTTTTTCACTCTAAAAAAGAATGCAGAATGCAGCTCAGTACAGGAAACAGAAGTTTATTATCAAATAAATTTAAAGAGCTATCCCTAACCTTCAAAAATTTCAGAAATACACTTTTTACCTTATTGAAGCACTACAAAGAAACCCATTAAGCAGATCTTATCTGTTTTCATTCTGCTGTTTCTCATCAAACCTGTTTGCTTTATCAGATCAGCAAACGGCAGGACATTTTCTATCTTATCTCTCATGATAAAGATTACAGACATGGCATGACTTAATGTCAGCCTAAAAACTGCCCAACTTCTACTTAAGGAGTATCACAGTTCTGGGAGCTTTTTTTTTTCTTTTTATTAATTAAATTTTTGGCACTGAGTAAAATAATTAATCTACCTTTTATTTACAAACATGCAGTTATATATCTTCCCGTATAGGATAATTTTCTAAGAAAGGTCTTGCTCAATATGAAAAAAAAATCTTTAGAAAATACTCTAAGTAATCATCTGCTTGATGCAGAAATCCATAATTTATTACTTCAAACATACATTTTGAAAGTTTCAATCAAGAGTTTTGATTTTTGTAAAATGTGGACTTTTACATCAATAATTTTCCATGAATTTTACAAGTTTATATTTTTTCCTAGTTTATAACTGGACAAACATCATTCCTAATATATTAAATCCAACTTTCACACATAAATAACTTAAAACCATGATGACATTTTTTATCTTGCAGAGAAATTTCTTAGTTTTTCAGCTGCCTTACAGGATTAAGAAGAAAATCAAAACAAAATCAAGCTCTTTCTCTTTATGATGCGTAGTGGGATAATTTAATCTATCATGAAAATAGATAGTGGCCATCAAATTTAAAACACAACCTACATTGTATTTTCATATACAATAAAAAGCAGGATTTTGCAATGTTCTCCAAAGCAGCAGCTGGCAAACTAATGACAAAACTGACAAGGGAAAAAGCCTTTTATGTCCAACAGTGAGAAGTAGGAATCAAAAATAAGAAACAGCATCCAAAAAACTTTAAAAAAGGTCTGCCTTTATAATTGCTACAATCCTTTGAAATTTTATTGGGTGTTTTCTTAGGGGCATTTTCATGTTATTTCAAATTAATTGAAAAGGCATTTCATCTGCACTCAATGCTTATAAAAATGTGGAATAAAAGACAAAGGGAGGTGACTTTTATGTGCAAATGACTCACTGATATGATAAATTTGCCAATTAATCAATATCTTTGCAATGCCCCCATCTGGTGGCCAGGTGAGAGAGAGATTTTTCCTCACCCAGGTAGGAGATGCCAAATATATATATATATATACATATATATATATATATATGTATGTATCTGAATTGCCCTTATTCCCTATTTTTCTACCTGAAACCCTTATTAAAAGGTGATTAAGCAAAGAGATTTTTACAGCTCAATCTATGTGCAAACCACCCAGTTCCTTCCCAAATGTCTTGTAGAATAGCTGCCCAGTATGGTCAGAGGGAGACAGCTTTCTTAGGATTGACCTGGGCCAAAAAGGGTTTCATCTTCCCAGTACCAGCAGAGTAAACCCACCCAGGGTGGCTGCCCTATTTTTTCATGGTTTGAAGCATGGCCAGGCAGAGACCAGCTTGATCTGCCTTCCAGAGATTGGAGAAAACAGCCTGCCCCACTCACTGGAAATAAAGCACAATCCAGGGTGGGGGAACTGGATTTTTGAGGCTGGGCAGACTACATTTCAGGTCTCCAAGTGAACTAAAGTTCATGACACCAAGTTAGTGACTGGAAAGTCTCAGTAAAAGGAGGATGACCAGTTTTATTTATTGAGCTAAATAAGCAAGGTGTATGGGATTTTTCCTTGTGAATCTGAGTCATCAGGGAAACAAAACCAACATAGCAATTCCAGATTCTTTAAAAAGTAGATTTGTTTCTAATCTTTTTGAGCGGCTTAATTTTAAAGCTTTTCTAAAAGACAGGTAATTTTGTGGTCACATATCAGCCAGCTCTAAAACAAGCTAAGTACAATACATTGAAATACAATACATTGAAAAGACACAATGCATCAGCATCAACATTTCGTAAATTGCCAGTATTGTATACTTAATTCAAAAGACTTTCAATATCCCAGTTCCGTGCACCTCCCATACTTTCTTTTTTGACTAACTTCTTTTAATAGTAGCTCACAAACTCAAACCCAAGGTTTATTTACATTTGGCCATTCAAATATGGAGCCTAGATAAGTGGCAAACTGTCCTAAAAGGAAGGAGCTCTTGCAGAATTGATTTTGTAATTGTTTCTGGTTCACAGTCTTTTTCAAGACTCATAAGGTTTTGGTACACATAACATGAATAAAATCCCTTCCAACACTGCAGATAAACAGAGGCTCCAGGCAGTGTCTGACCATGGATTAGATGTTTATTATACTAAAATAAATAAAATTACCTAGATTGCAAGGCTTCCAGCAAAAAGATGTTTTACCCATTCTCATGTTGTATTGATGTAGCTCACCTGTCAGACTGAATAAATTAACAAAATTAAATCTGCTTTATTGCAGGAAACAAACATGAAAAAGCAGTGAGAGGTTACAATTACTCAGTCTGCAGCTATTTACTGTGTTTGGAAACTAAAACTGCAGCAAGGGAAAGGGACCTGGCAAGCAGAGGAGTACACCTCTTCGAATTGGTTAAATTAATCTCTGCATTGTTCTCAGTTCTAAAGTAAGGATAATAAGAAATGGAAACAACAGCAATAAAATATCAAGGAGGGATTAGTTCATATAGTTATCATTATATTAGTGATAATTAGCTGTGTTTGTCTTCCATGATTCCAGCTGCCTTTTGAGATTTGTGATGTTGTTTGAGATGTTGTTAATTTGAACTTAGTTAGGTGCACATATCAAGGTCAAAGCTCTGCCTCCTGTCTCTTATCCACATGAATTCTATGTAACATTCCAAACAAAAAAGTAAAACTACGGGTGTCAAACACTGAAACTGATCTCCACAGCACATGCTTAGCTACTAGTAGATTTTTAAGAACAAACATTTTCTCCTAAGGGTTTTTTTTTTAAGCTTCTTTTCACAAAAAAACCCCCATATTATCTGCCATAACATCAGTTTATAGGAGTCTGATGGTTTGCTGCAGTATGGTTACAGTAAGCATATTACATTTCTAGTACTGTATAGAATCAACAATCGTAAATTTCACATTTGATAAATAGCCCATCTCTAAATTGACACTTTATAAACTGGAAATATTAAAACAAGTTCTCTGATTCATAGGAGAGAAAAACTTTACAAATCCAACATATTTATTCTATTGTGGTTGTCACCACAAGTAAGGAAGAATGGAAAGCAAAAAAAACCCCAAACAAACAAAAACTTACACAAGTAGTTTAGGAAAAGTCCCTACACAACAAGAGTATGCAAAAGTAAAGTTATTTCAAGATTAGGACCGTTGGCTAACATATGTAAATGCTTGCCTGAATAATAGCAAAAGAAGTAGTTAAAATACAGAGAAAATCTAGTGTTGATCTTTCAGGAGATAACTGACTGGCTTTGTAAAATATATATTATCACTGATTCATCAGGTTTTTTTAGGACTGATATAATTCTTATAAGAAATGCAATCATTTTGAAGAAAAACTTTTAGTTCATTTTCCAATGTAGTTTTTTGTTTGGTTGGTTTTTGGGGGGTTTTAGAGAAAATTTATGTCTATGGAAACTTTTAATTCTGAAAAGAATGTTGTCTTGGTTACTTGCTTCAAAATACAAAATTATGCCACCTGTTGCAATTGCACAAGGATATGCAGAGAGTTTGTCTCCATAAAGGCAGAAGAAATAACACAAAGCCACGTTGCCATGACTGAGAACATGGTCCCAGTTATGTCTCCAATCAGACTTCCCTATTCCTGCTGAGAAGTCCAAGGCAAATTTCCAGCTTCAGTATAACATGCTGGTGCTCCCGTGATTCCTGGTGCAAATTTTAATCCAAGGAATCATGATAGGATTAAAGAATAAATTGGACTGAATGGGATCTCTACTGAATATCCGATCCAATCTCCTACTCAAAGAAGAGTCCACCACCACACCTGATTCAGCTGTTCAGGTCCATGCACAATTATGGGCTCTGGCTGTGTCCAGGGATATTTGTTTATCATTTTATCTCATGGGATGGATATTCCACCAAGTGAGTGTTGGATCCTGGAGTTAATCTAATTCAAACATCCATAATACAGTGCCTGGAAGCAACCAGGGAAACTCATGTTTGAAGGGAAATCCAAGCAAGCAAGACATCTAATCATGGATGTTCCTGAGCCCAAGGGCTTCCCTGAACACAGATAACTGTACGTGCTTCAGAGGTGAAGGAAAGCCAGAATGTTTGATGTTTAGAATCTTACATAGTTTTCCACAAATCCTGACTCACTAGAAAACTCGCAACCAGTGGCACAAAGTCCCTTCTGAACAAAGTAACATTTTCCCAGTAGACGTTCAGAGAAATTAAAAATTGCTTTTTAGTAAATGTGCATTTACATCTCTGCAGTGTCTCCTCAGCAGTAATGTTGACACTTGATAACCAAGAATGCTTTATTTATTTAATAAAGGCATACAGAAATGATAAATACTCAGCCAATGAAGCCAAGGAAATGCAACAATTAGGCTAACTCTCCAAGTTCAGCTTAGCTAATATTATGACACAAAACTTCAGAGGTAAAAACGCACCTAACTGCAAGATTATAACTATGGCAAGACATTGAAACAGTATAGAAAAATGTGTCACAATTCTCATAATGTATATGTAAGTTATAGCCAGGTTTTCTTTAGAAAAAAGAAGAGCAGCATCAACAAGAGCTACAACAGTATTCGTGCTGTTCACTCCATTATTAGGCTATGTTTTGTACTACATAGTGATGAATTGAATCATATAGTATTGTTTCACTTTTGACCTCCAAATCTCTCCCCTTCCAGCTCTAAGATTAATCTTCCAATTTTCAAGTTTATGCAGTGATTCAAGCATTCTATATGCTGACTCATACTCTTGCCAAGAGAGGTGTAGGGTTTGCAAATACTCTGAAGTTAGCATTTTATTTTTCAGATCAGTATTCCTTTGCCCACAGAAATAAGCAGTATGGCCCTCCCATACAGGAGGGCCCACAAGTCTCCAGGCAGCTTAAACATGAAAAAGCTTCATAATGCTGTCAATTTAAAGACTCCATTCTGAGGCTGAGACATCTGAACACATATTTACTGCAGTTAAGTAACACTCACCTCTAAGAATGGACAACGGTCACCTTCTGGAATTGAAAAGCTGCCTTTGGCATCCATTAATAGAGTTGAAGACCCAAGGCCACATAGTCGGAATTTTACAGAACATTCTGCTTCAGCTACAAACACTGTCAAGCCCTGGGAGGTTTTCTGATATAAAATAAAACTTCTGCATTACCATATAGTTTTTTCACCCACCCACAGTAAATGGTTCAAGGCCAGGCTCCTAAGAACTTTGCTATTTTTCTCCCCCATAAACTGCGAAACTTGCAATGATGAATACCAATCTGCTTCCACACCTCTCTGCTGTACAGCCTCCTTCACCTCCTTTTGTGCAGGCAAAACTTTCCCAGCAATTCTCAGGACTATAAAGTCACCCTGTGACTCCCTAATGTGACCAAAGAGCAGAAATTTGGACAGCACTCCAAGTTGGGTTTGTTTTGTCTGTCTGAGATTTTTTTTTTTTTTTTTTTTTTTTTTTTTTTTTTTTTTTTTAATTCTTGTCAGCTGATTTCAGCACCTTCCGAACTTTACCAAAACATGCCAACAGACTTATTCTCTGCTTAGGGACCTTTGCAAGCCTCAGAGCAAGGTGTTTTATTGGCTGTATAAAAAAACTCCTACTAAACACTCTGTGACAGTTGTTTCATTTCAACATATGAACAGCTTTACTGACCTTGTATGAAGTTCTCACATATTGGTCAAAAAGAATTTTCCTTACCATTCTATTCATGATTATTTTGACCATGCTTTTTAAGCAGGTTATAGAAGTAATGCAACCCCCTGCAAACCATAAAATAGAGGATTTCCATCCCTTGTCAAAATATTAGAGAACCAAGAAATGATTGGCAATGTGATGGTACAGCAGATCAGAGACCAGTGGGGAAAAAGGTTATTCCCTTCGATATTCCACACCACACTATTTCAAAGGAGATTAACAAGTCAAGTTTAAAAAAATTCCCTCAAGGAAAAGAACATCAGCACAGACAACTGACAGAGCTGTTGCTTCAGACATGAGAAAAAAGACTGAAAGTTGGGGCTTCCAAGAGAAAGCTATTTTTATTTGCTTCTCCAGCTGCTTATTTCCATGTCTCCACCACAGCCTGGATGTAGTTATTTGTTTACATCCCTATCTTCCTGTTAACTTCTAGTTTTACTCCCATTCATAACATCTAATGATGCTTGTCTAGTTAGTGTGTTAAGATTGCTGTCTTTTCAACAGACCTCAGGAATAAACCACATCAGTGGATATAATGAAAATAATTATACTCTTCACTTAAACTGTGATTATTGTACTCCAAAAAACACCAACTTAAGGCATCATTACTCTTAGTTCCTATGTACTTATCAAATGTATCTCCTTGGCCTCACTTTTCAGACCACACATCATTTCCCACTCCACATCACTATATTTAATAAATTAATCAGATAGTACATTCATACACTTTCAGCCTTCAGTAGTAATCACAGTATTGTTTATTGTGTCTCAAATGTCCTAAACTTTTCAAAGATCTTTTTTCCATTTTCAGAACAAAGCATCTCCAACTATATTGTTTCCCCTTGCAGGAATGAGATCCAGCATGTTTCAGGATGTTAAAGACATTGGAGAGTGCATTAGTCCTGCATGTGTCTGTAGGAGTTTCCCAGTTAGGATATTACACCAGTAATATATCCCACAGTGTGGTTTTACTACAAAGGCACCACAAATCTGTCACCAAAATAAATTCCAGCATTTGACACTAAGCAAAATGTTTGACTGACATTAAGGACAGACATTGTTACTGCTTACTTCCTACTCATGACCAGAGCATGTGTCTATTAGCTCATTAGAGCATCATTAAAACTTATCTATTTTCCCAAGCCTTTGGAATTACCTCCTTTGACACTTAAGACAGCTGAAATCACAGCTTAAAAGATTTATTTATCCTCAGACTTCTGCTCATCCCCAAACGCCTTTCCTGGTGTGTATACTATGGATTTTTTTTTTTTACTGTACCTTCTCTGTACATTTCTCTGCAGATAAAAGGGATTACAGCAAAACAGAAACAATCCACTGACCATACTGAGCTCTAACATATTTTAGCCTTTATTTCCTGCCTCTGCATTATCTTACCAAGAAAGGCAGAGACAGCTATAGGAAACCCTTACACAAATTTACAGTGAAAGCAGATAAAAAGCAGTTATCTGAAGTAGAAGAGCGTCATACTACTTGCTCTGAGTTCTATGGTTACTCGACTCCCTGAGGTTTAGCTGAGCTGTCCCCACTAGAGAGAAAGCATCAAATGATGCCAGGGGACTTTCAGTATGAGACCATAGGGCAAAAGCCAGACTTGTCAATCAGATGATGTCTTGAATGTTTGTACATTTTCCAGTGAGAATTTCTGGTCTAAGATCAGCCATCTTTTGACTTAGCTTCAGTTAGTATGCTGTATTTTAACATAATGCAGCTAGCAAACACATGGAAATGCAAAAATGGCCATATTAGGTGAATTGTCCATTAAAAATGTTTTGTACCAACACAATCACAAAAGATAACAGAGTATAAATATGAGCTAATCTATTTCCACTCTGATGAAACAGCAGAACAGCAGCACGATCATAACAGCAAAAAACTCCATATTTAGGACCAAATTCCATAGTAACTTCTAGATCAGTATAAGTTTTTAAGAGTGTTTAAATATTTTCCAGTATGATTATGCATCTGATATACTGCTGAAGAAAAAGAAATTATTAAGTGGCACTCAACACTACATTTAAGTAGTCTAGACCTTTGAATACTTAGCCACATCAGAATACTTTAAAAAAGAAAAGTGGCAGAATTACTTGAATGCAAACACAATGTCTTGGTTTAATCATGTGAAAGAAGTAGGCTGAAAGTCAACCACATCATAATCAAGGAAGTAATCAGCTAGAAAATAAGCTAGGAAGCATCCCCATTCAAGATAATCAGGAATTTTACTCACTACTAGTAATGTGTGGATTTGCTAAGCCCAAGTACTGTTTTTCTCTAGTTTTCTAGCTCAGAAAAGGTACACTAAGACATCTGTATTTATGAGTCTACTCCAGCAATTAACATATGGTCACCACATGGGACACTGACATTTTCATACAGTTGGTCTTTGCCCTTTATTAATTGATCTTAAAGCAAAGTTAATCAGATAAGCAGTAATTCTGAGCAATACTCTCTGCTTTCTCCAGACGTTTGTAAAAGATGGTTTTAGATGCTCTGCAGAAATTAAAAAAAAACTGTGCAAAACTTCTGAGAACAGCTTGAACATGCTGACAATTGCACAATGGAACAGTTGCATTGGGAAAGCAAAAATGAAGACTTTTATTTTCCTAAGAGGAAAGAAAAGTATTTCATGCCCATTTTCCAGCAGTTTCACAGATGCTGAAACAATAACACACCTCCATGAGGGAAGAGACCTTGTCTTTAATGTTCACCTGCCACACCAAAGTCAAGTGAGATATTTTTTGTGAAAAGGGCCTATTTAGAAAAATTAGTCCATTATCAATTTTACCCCAAGACTGAAATTAAGTATCATGACATCAAGCGTAGTAAGAGATGCCTTCATACCAAGCACAAAAGCAAACATGACTGAATTCCCATTTCATCCAGTTTGGGGTTTCTTTCTAGTAAGCACAGTGGTTATTCTGAAGCCTTTTTGTCAGTGTCTTCTTGCACTGCTTTAAAAGAAACATTTTCTTTAAGATTTTGAAATTTTCAGTGTCACCAATCACTCTTGCAAAATTCCTTCAGTATAGTCCAGTAATTGCTAACATTTCTTATTTTTATAAACCAAGCACCTATCCTTAGTCAGGGAGCACAGAGGAGGAATTTAACTTGTATTAGTTAACTGGAATTAATCCAAAGTGAAGCCTTACTGAAGGCATCTCAAATGGTCATTTTTGCTTTTAACGTGGTAGGTAAATCTTAACACAAGATTATAAAGGCTTTCTCAGTCTCCTTACTTGTACAGAAACTACTCTTTTATAATGTCTTCACAAGGATTTAAAACCAAATCAACTAACTCAAGTTAAAACCTTTCCCCACTCCCCACTTTTTTTAATTACGAAGAAGCCAAGACCCCGTTGTAGTAGAGATATTTAAAGATGAACTGGTTTTCCTCTGCAATCTCAATTCCATTTAAACATCACTGTTAAATGCAGTTTTTAACTGGTTTTTTTTTCAGTCTTCCCTTACAAGATTCATGTGTTAGGTTTTAACAGATTAACTAATTTAATTTCAGTTCTACAACTTTTTTGAGCCAATCCTAGATCAAGTCCAAAGCTATTAAGGTTTAAAATTTATTTCCTGTGACTTTCTATGTATAGTTTCTATAGAGTCACCAGTTAAGTTCCTTGAAATTAGTTAGAATATACAAATTTGTATGCATTTGTCTAGCTAAAATTGACCTGTGAACGATCTGTCTTCAATTGAAGGCTCCATTTCCATGAAAGATTTCATTAACACTTTGGGGGGGAAAAAAATCATTTCCCTATAAAAATATACAGACTGTGTGGTTGCATTTGTTTTTTGGTAAAATAAAGATATAAGAAGAAAAATTCTTTAAAGCAAGAACACGAAGCATTTTTTACTTGACTTCTGTTTCCTAGCCCCTCAGGTTATACTTCACATCTCATTACCGTATTGTTCTTCCCAAGGTTTTATACATTCAGGTAAAACTTCCCAGTGACAGCCAGGTGTTTTCATATTCTTTTCCTTTTTGCCCCCTGCATCTCTCAATACTTTAAGTACAAGGGCTATTCAGCTCTACCCTAGGATTTCTTCTGTAAGTGAACCTGCTCAAAAAAATAATTCTCAGTCTGGCTTAAAAAGTTGACTGAAAAGTTAGAAATAGGAAAAAAAAATTAAATACTTGTGACTAAATCAGAAATTAACAGAGGACGACTCTTTTTTCCCACTTCAAGAAGAACAAAATTCAGAATTAAAGCTATTTCACTTCCATCTAGGATAAGCATGCCACCTCCTATAAGAATTAAGACCACCAGGCAGTCTTTTTGGGAAGAATTATCGTTGCTTACAGAATTTGTATCTTTTCTGAGATTCCAAAGTCCACTTAAACTAAAGCATAAGTAGAAATAAAAGTACACCCAACAGAACAAGAAAGAGTATTTCTGACTGATTTTCTAACCTCCAGACTAAAGAAATTAGAACAGAAGGGTAAGTCAAGAAAATTAGAGCAAGACATATTAAAAAAATTGGTCCGCCTTCATCTGTCAATGATAATGATAAACACTGAATTTTTGCAGCAGAGAAAACATGCAAATTGGATACTCTGCCCTACCTGTCTGAGCAGGTAATAACAGTAATAAATTGCCTCTGCATAAAGAAAGTGCATGACTTAGTCAGTACCAAAATTTTGCATCTACTTCTCATATTTGTGGAACTGCACAGAACAAAAGAAAAAATAATTATTTTCAAGCCCAAAACAACTACAGAACATATCTGCTGGAATTTGTGTAATTAGAACCAATCCTGGTACATAAGGAAGCTTTTAAATGAAATTATTTACTCAATTTTATTTACTCTTTCAGCTAAAGCAAATTTCTATAGCAAAAGCCATGTTTCAGTACTTTAAAACCCTCTGCAACAAAGGAGCAACCACCCTGAGACATCTTACTCTGTCAATTTCTTTGTGCAAATAAAATCCAAGTTATTGGAAAGTATGACAAGGGTTACATGTAGAAAGAACCCTTACTAAACTTATAATACAGACACATCATTTTGAATTTGGGACTCCTGACTGATTTCATTGTGCTTAAACCAGGACAAGTGCATACACAGCAGCCTGCCTTGCACCAAGCAAACCTTGGCAAAATGAGGACAACCTTCATTTTCTGTGTTTGGGTTTAAAGTTTACACATCTGTGTTCAGCAAGGTAAGAACTTGGTTGAAAAGCAAAAACTTCAATCTCTAAGGAAGATGAACAGTAAGCAATAGAGAATGTGAGTGGCTAAAACACTTCAGCTGTATGTTTCTGATGATCTTTATGGCATATTGGAAAGCATATGAGATAACCCTGCTTTAAATCATGGCTCAGAGAAAAGGTTCCCTGTTTTACATCTGAGATCTCATCCGTGTACAAAACCCGTCAGTACATTAGATACAAGACACTCCAAAAAAATTCCATGTAAGCTGGCAGGCAAGCACCAAGGCATCCAGGACCTGGATAATCCTGATAGCCCCAAGTGTCAACCAAAGACACTGTCAGAGCAACCATGATTCATTCACAAAATGGAAAAAAAATAGAGAAATGGAGCAATTTCCAGAGGCAAGTGCCTTCCTAAACATGAAGGTCAATTTGATAGAAGTGGTTCTTACAGAAAGAAATTATTAGTGTTGTGAAAATTGCACAAATTTCTGCAGAGTTCAGCAGTTAGAAGCTCTGCTCTGGATACCGCAGCTGTCTTTAATTAATGCACTGATTGATTCTCTACAGACCCCTTGCCGTGGACAGGGCCAAAGATATCACTGGGCCTCTCTATCTAGGGGTAAGTGACTCTTTTATCCTTGTTTTTAATCTGAAACCACACACATCATTGGTGAAATTGGAAAATGCTCTCCCAGTACAGGCCTCCTGACGGGCAGTGAAATCTCATTCTCCAAAACCTGTCTTCAGTACAAATGGTGATTAATGAGGACAATGACTATCAGACAGTAAACATCTGTTATCTTTCTTACCACAAATAGACTGGAATTAACAAGTAATAAATGGTCAGAACACTTGAGTGTAAATGAAGTTGTGACTCTGCCTTTCACAGCTGATTTACCAATTTTGAGGACGAAGGCAGACCAAAACCTGGAAAGTTATATTTAAAATATCAGAGGATTGAAACATTTAGTGAGAACCTCTTAGAAACTGATCTGAACTTGGGTTTAAAGGGGGAGAAGAGGGTTACTTAATGTGTTATCCCTCATGCTTCACTGGGTTCTGATTTTAGAGTACCCAGCAATTCTTTTCCACAGACAGGGCTAAGCCACTGTGGTCCACTGCATTGCTCATATCATGAGACTGGGCAGAGTGCTCTCTCTGCCTGCTTACCTTAGGGTCAGGGTCATTATTCCTTGTATCCAATGTTTCCTAACCTTTCTTCTGAGAGCAGTTTGTGCACTATGGAACATTTTTCTATACTCAGGGACATCTACCACTGTTCTATGCACAAGGCCTTTTAGCTGTCCTGTGAACAGACAAGGATGCTCCAACACAACTCCTGAAAAGAACATAATGGTTCCAGCTTATGTCCAAATTTTGGTTTGTGACTTGCCACAATACTCTCTCTAGAAACCCAAGTTCTTAATCTGGTGGGTCCCCATTTTCAAAGACCAGGCCCCCATTTGCGTTTTTTCCAGGTTTCTTGTATATCAGCTATTTGTGAATTATCTTCAACTGTGGCATTTCATCAGCCAGATTATGTTGCAACATAAAGAGGGTTTTATGATTGAATCCAGGATATTTAAAACACCTAAAATACCCAAGCAAAAAACTAGTTAAAAATACCTTCATTAAAAGCAAAATCAAGACCAAAATAAAATGTCCAGTTAAAAGCTAACTAGAGAAAAAAATAATTTACAGCAGATGATTAAAAACGAAGTTACAAATGTCAGGCAGGCACCATATTTCAATAGCATCCCACAAAACCTGAGCACAATGGAAAAATCAGGGTGCATGCTTCCACAATCAAGGTGGCATGAAACTCTTCAGCAAAAATACCTCAACATATTCAAAGTATCATTCCCATCCTATTAAAGGCATCTCTTCTATTTTTTCTTTTTCAAAAACATACAAAAATCTCACTATCTCCTGTCCCTATTTCTTAGACTACAGGCAGATTATTGTTGCTATTTGTATTAAGAGCAACTTCACAAGTACTGTATCTGCATTCAGCACAAAAAACCTGAAAGACAAAGTGTTGCTTTGGTTTGTGGGATGCTGCATGCTGGGAATACCTGATTATTTTTCTCACACAGGGGAAGTTGAACAAGTCTAGTTGGGAAGTGCATTTGTTGGCAAGTTCCCCTTCTATGTTATAGTGAATGAGCAGCAAGTACTTACATAAATATATTTTAAGACATAAGCACTGAAAGCAAATAAAACATACCTGTCCACAAATGTATCTTATCAATTGCTAAAAGACATGAAATATGAAAGCTTGTCAGATGTGAATGGAAAAATAGACACTGCTCTTCAGGAAAGCAAAAGTGTCTCCATCAGATCTCAAGTAAAATATATGCTAGTATAACAAATTCCATAGACAATACAGAGTGACTAAAATTTATATAATTTAAAAATTTATGGACCCAGATATTTTTCATATGTTAAAAGAAAGGCCTTCTCTCCCATGTTAAATATGTGATGCAGGAGCCAAACCTATTCTACCTATATAGAGAAGAAGAGTACAAATGGAGTTTTCTGGGAGAGAATATCTTTTCCCATTTTAGACGCTTGCAATATTGGGAAAACTTTTTCTAAAGCTTTTATAGAGGTAAGAGCAGCTACATTTTTCACCACTGCAATGAAAAATGGTACCACAATTTCTTTGCAGACTGTTTTGGGAGGGTTGCCCTGGCCACTGCAGTCTCCTATTTCAAATGAGGTTTTTATAATAACAATTAACTCTACATCCCTCCAAACAAATAACAGCACGAAGCAATACAAAACTAACTTCATAGGATCAGAAGGACCCTTTGCTCACCGGACTTCTGCTGTCCCTCAGGTAACTCAAATAGTTAACACTGCACTCTCTACCACAGCTATTTGACATTATGCTCCACAGAATAAGAATACACTAATGGGCAAAATAGAACACAGTCTTTGTTGACTCATGTGGAAAAATATTTATCACAGAAATCGCTGAGACAGGAAAAAATGCTAAACTCTCTAAAAATTATCATTCTTGTGAAAATTTTAGTTTTCTTCTTTCCTCACAATGTCACTAGTTTCCACTTGATAAGTACAGTGACAAACCTTCATTTTCATGGGCATTTAACTCTCAGTTACTGAAAGGATTTATGAGGCATAATTATCTTTCCAAGACATTAAAAACACAGTAAGATACAGAAGAAAAAAGATGACAAATTGAGATGTAAGCAACAAGTTTGTGGGTGGTCTTATCTTTATGTTCTGGCACTAAAAATCGAAGATGAAGAACTTCCGCATAATCTGTTTATCTGATTGATGTTGGTAAGACTGTACAACAAAAGAAATTCGATATTTTCAGCAGGAGTCTACCAACTTACAGAATTATATAGCCAATTCTAACAATTTCAACGGCGGTTTATAGAGAGTGATTTCTTCTGTTGCACTTTGGAAATGCCCTTAACATTAACACAAAAGTTACATTTGAGGAGTCTTTCCCTGACAAAGTGATTTGGTGAAAGGACTCAAGATCCATCTGTGAAAAAAGTCTTTGCTGTTAAGGTTTAAAACCCCAAGAATTTTTCTAACATATCTTTTTCTGCCAATCCACCCCACCCATCCATCTCTTCAGTGTGGTTCCACTGGATAAATAATCAGGTCCTCTGTCATCCAGAGATGCTCTTTGTCCCACACAGCTAAAGGCTCCTTCCTTCCAGCCCCATGTCACACCTGTTTTCAGGAAGAGTACAAGATGTGAATGCAGCTTTCAGGCTGGGTCCCTGTGCCAACTGTACCAGGGTTTTTTTCATCTTTCAACTGGTCCCTAAAGCAATTCTGATCCTTGAATTATAAATTCCCTAGAAAATTTTGCATTTGTAGATCAATGCAACATATTCAATTTTCCTTTCCTTTACCACTTCTTATATAATTCAAAGAACCGCAAAATGGGCAATCATCCCCTTGCCTGCACTGCAATAGAAACTTGTGTGCTTTCCCCACTAGCAGCAATATAACCTTCCAAAGTAATTCTCTCTGGATTTAGGGTCTGAGAAATCTCTGTCTATGGCACTGAAGCCAAGAAGGGCATCCATGTATTCCTCATCCTCATCTTGAACAATTAATAAAGCTGCCAAATGCAGCTGAGGATGTCAAATAAACTGTAAGCCTAATGATTTTTGTAATTTAAACATCTTTGCAGGAAGTCTTTAGCATGTGGCATTACTTTGTAGAGAGAGTTCTGCATGTCTGTGAGATAATGCATTTGACTAAAACTGGCAATGATCACGTCTCTATCTGTATATCAGTAGACAGACACCCCAGTGATTAATTCTCTTTTTATCACATCTTTAGTTGTCTAGTCTGTTCTCAGCACATTAATTTGTGTCTTTCGGGGGTATTCAAACAGTTTGTGCCCTTTAGAAGTCCTTCAGAACAATCACTATCAACAAAATTTGTTGGGTTCCCCCTAAAATGTTAACTTATTTAGATAACCAGATTAAAGAACTTTCTATCAATAGTGAAAATTTTGTATTCCAGCTCTGAATGGGACAGAAACACATTGAAACTTGGTTCAACACAGTATCAAGCTTTATGCATTAATTTGTTGAAAAGGATATTAAGGGTTATAACATGGATATGCAGTAAGATATATTGAAATTGCTGAAAGACTGAAGTACTTCTGATTTCACAAAGCAGCTGTTACACTTTTTGTCCTGAGGTCTACACATTTCAATTTCTGAGTCACTAAGAGAAATCTTTGACCCACAAGTTATATGACTGATTTTTATGATTAATATTAGGCTCTGCAAACCTCTACTAGGTAGAATTTAGTTGGTGTTCAAGCTTTGTGAAATAACTGAGCCTTTATGTGATATATTATTAATTTATGTGGCTTGCTAGATGATCAGCAGTATACACTGATCCCAAATTTACCACTGTAGAAGGTTATACTAACATGATAAAATATGAAATTTGAGCAAAACACAAGATTGCTACTTGAACTGGTACATGATAGCAATTCTCAAAATATACTGGATAAACAATTTCTCCCCATTTGGTAAAGCCCTTATGGGTTTTATAAAACAGTCTGCCACTTGTGAACACACAAGATGTAGATGCCCAAGTGAGAGCAATAGGGAGGGAGAAGACTGCCCAGAAGAGGAGAAGCAGCAGCTTCAGGCACTGGAGGAGAGATTTCCTTGAAGCCTGTTCAGATCCCACACCACAGCAAAGAGAAAATGGGAAGAGGAAGCAGCACCAGAGAAGAACAATTACGAACTGACCATGACCCCACCTTTTCCCCTGCTAAACAACAGACCTGGGTGTAGAGGAGTTGAGAGTAGAGAGAAGGTGAGACTGGGAAAGGCTTCAGGAAAGGTGAAACTTTAACACCCACTTTTTTTGCTTCTCACTACTTGAATCTCTTTTCAGGGCAACAAGTTATCTTCCCCAAGATGTTCTGCCAACAACAATGACTGTTGAGCAATCTCTCTGAGTTTTCTCATCCTATTTTCTCTGCTGCATCCTGCTGGGGTCAGAGGAGCTGAGGAGAGGAATGAGCAGCTGGTTTGAAGTTGGGCTATTAGGCTGGGTTTACCCATCACACTGGGAGCAGACAGCTTGGGGGAGAAATCAGCTGTGGCAAAAGATATTACCTTCTGAGCAGCACATAAATATGCATATAAATAGTGATAATTCTTGTGATTTGGAAGACAGAGTTCTATTTCTTTTGGGTTCTCGTTTGGGTTTTTTTCTGATACGTTTATATTTTGGACTCAAATTACACACACAGATTTCACTCCATCACAAATTAAAACTCTAAATACACCACTTACATTAAAATGTATTCCCATAAAAAGACAAAACTGAATTTTTCCTGTGGCCAATCACTATCGAAACTAATGTTCCCTCAGTCCTGTTTCACACTTGCCTAATTTTAGCTTTAGTCAATTTAATACTGAAAAATCACATGGTCAGCATAGTTTTCACATTATAGGCCTATCATGGAGTTCATTTAAGGTAACACTCAACAGACACAACTCTTAGTGAAACTGCAGGCAATTTACATAGCTATGCTGTCACTTCTACAATTAGAAGTTTGTGGATCCAATCTGTTTTTTAGGAGGTTAACATAAAGAAACTCTAACTGCAAGTTGATATATCAGTCATGCTGACTTTGTAGACATAATCAGTTCATCAATGTCTGCTTAAGCTTTTGATCCCTGAAGACATTGTGAAAGTTGACTGCAAATAAAAAATTCCTGGAGTTTGTTAGAAACTAATCTGGAATACTTGCAATACATGAAAGCTGTTCCAAAAGCCCATCAGTTCGTACACAACGCAATAACCACAAGCATGTTATTAGTACCCTTAAGGGACATCACAGCTAGGACATGTAAACACAGGAATAGATTCATTTTTGTTCAGACCCAAAGTCAAAAGCTTATTCTTCAGAAGAAGCCGCTTGTGAAAGTACATGAGCTCCCAGGAAAAATTAGGGATACTGAAGTGAGTTCTGCCATAAGTTCAAATGTCTATGGTTCTGTGTCACTTGTTTGACAGTAAATAAGCTTGTTTCTTATTTCTACCCAAGTAGTTAGAAGACAGCCTGATGCATTTAATTAAGTTCCTCCTTGCCAAACTATAAACTACATAAATAGTTACTAGCCAATCTATAATTATAGGTAAGACACCTATGAGATGAAGCAAATTCCAGTACAGCACTACAAATTCAGGAATACTTCATTCTGACCAGTTCTCCCACTAGCTCTCAGTGACCATGCTCTTCAGAGTACAGTTTCATCATTACTAGTTTATGACTGAAATCGACAAAATCTGCTGCATTAAGCAATAGCAATTTCCTGATTCTAACCTAATACCTGTGAGTGATATTCTGAATGGAAAAAAATAACTCAAGGTTTGTAATGTTATAAGTAGTCCTATGTGCAACTATTGGTGTCGCAAAATACTTCAAAACACTGATGGATAAAATATTTTCTTCTGCTTTGTTTCTGCATCTATGAAACACATCTATGAAAGCTGTTTCTTTCAGTATCAAGCCTTTATCAAGATAGAAGACCTGGGAAAACAGAAGTGAAGGACAAGGAGATCAGAGGATTGACTACTACGATAATCAGACTCTCCTATCTTAGGAAAGGTTTCAATTTCTTCATCCTGCAGGTCATGATACTTGATAATAAAACAAGCTACAAAATTATAGGTATCACTTAAGTTATTTTTAAGAGATGTGTTCTACAGCCTCTTGTAGCCATCCATAGAAAGTTATTTCAAAAACCTGCAAGACGTCATACAAGTTATAGGCATAAAAGCATATATATATTTCTGTCTCAGGCAAAGAAATTTCCATTTTGCAAAACAGGAAAATGTAGATGAAGAATTTTGTACTTTGTTATTACAAAAAAAATCAATAAATGCAATTAATAAATATTTTCAAAAGAGAGCAATTCTCTTCAGCTACTCTGAAAGCCAAGTTATCATGTTCAAATTAAGCAGCTAACAAAGACCACCTCCACACTTGCTGTCATGTTAAACTGATAACCAACACTCCACTTCTCTGCTAAACACAAAGGTGTCTTAGGTACTACATTCCTACTGTAAAAAAAAAAAAAAGTTTTAGAAGGAGGCAAGGGAATTGGTAAATTTTTAAAAATTTGAATGTTCTCTAGATTAAAATTGAAATGTCTTTTAGAGAAATTTCAGTTGTAAAAAATAGTGTGTGAGAAATAGTGAGAAAATACTTTCTCCTTAATTTTATTATTTCATATAAGAAACAAAATAGCGGCAGAAAATATTCATGGAGCCTGATAGAGAAGAAAACTGGACTTGGAAGCTGGCAGCAGAGAAGATACTTAAAAACAATTTTATGGTCATCTTTTGTTTTCTGTGTACTTTTTCTTCAGTCAGCTGTGAAAGTTCATTTTTGTATACATTTATTTCTTTTTTTTATATTCAGCAGAAACAAGAAGTCTAAGTCACCACTCACAGCTCATCACATTAAAATTGCTACTAACAAGTTCATTTTTAAAAATTGTTTCACAGTTCTTTGTGCCCAAAAATACTCCTTTTCTGAAAGCTCTTATTTTTAAATGAAATAGATCCCTGCAATTTTATATGATATCTTAGCTGTATTTATGGAGGGAAAACAGGAAAAGAGACAAAAATAGTGATTGTATTAATTCTTTAAAAGGTCTGAAGGCCCAGAAGTTTGTTTTCTTGCAAAAACAGTGAGATGCAGATATTAGCATTTTCTTGAAGTAGTTTTCCAGATTTACCAACAACTTTTCCTGAAAAATACATCCAGTAAAAAACTGTGGTACTATTTTGCTTTTAATATATGTATTAATATTACACTTTTATATGTATATGTATATGTATATGTATATGTATATGTATATGTATATGTATATGTATATGTATATGTATAATATATATTAGTTTATAAATTATATATATAATGTGTATAAAACTGAATAGATCTAAATCTTGCAGATGTGGACATGGTTCTGTGGCTCTGTGTTCTAGGTGGCCCTGCTTGAGTGGAGAGTTTGGACCAAATGACCTTCAGAAGTCTCCTCTAACCCCAACTCTTCTGTAAGGCTGAACATATTTTACATAAATTATCCTGTGACAGACCATCCAGATTTGATAATATGCAAATGCATCCATAATCTACAGAAGGCATTTACCCAGGCTTGATAGACACACACTGCAATCTCATTGAGTTATAGCACCAGCAAGTTTCATACAAATCAAATCAGAAAGGGAATAAAATGTAGATTAGTAGGTACAGTCATAGCTTTGAATACTACCACTCAATTCCATCATTGTTTCACTTACATATACTTACTTTTACAGTTTCTCTCACTAAAAGCTTTACATCTTTTTGTTCCAGAAATTTCATTCTAATCTCCAGCCTAAGTAAGAAAGCTCAGTTTTCTATCAAGCCATGTTTCAGTATGTTCAGCTCCATTAAATCTTTGGTTGTCTAATACTGTGAGCTAATGATGCAGTGTATGCCTTTCAGATTAACATATTTAATGGTTTTTCTCTTCCCTGCCTATCCAGTTTCAAATTATAAAATGTCATGAATCACCTAAATTTACAAGACTGGTCAAAACATTCAAAAGTTACCTGGAAGGGGAGAGACCAAGACAGCATGATTCTGTAAAATATGTTTCTTTTGAGAGCCATACTGAAATCACAGAATTAAAGGATCAACTTCATTGCTATGCCAAACGCAATTGGAAGCATATCAATGTGAATAAAGTACATAACACTACTGAGTTTTTATATAGCTAACTCACACTTCATGAGAACTGGAACACCAACTTTTCCTGACCTCTATGTTTAAAAGAAAAAAAAAAATCTATTTTTGTTCTTACATTCACTATCTCTAAGAAAAGGGTAATATGTAAAAATCTAACTTGAATTCTGGAAAACTATAACGGAGTTGCTGTTAGTTAGTCAATTCTTTGTCACACAGCTTAAGTCTCCTATAAAATACTAGGATCTTGATAAAAACCACTCAGAAGGCCTTTATTGTCAATGCACATATTTTGTTTGAACACAAGTTTCACATTACTCAATATTGAGCAGCCTAGAAAATATTCCAATGAATCTTGGATTTCAGAAAGTTAGAATATTTGTAGTATTTGTATGTCAAATGTCATTTCAGCATATCCTTCGTGTCAGCTCACTTTAATAAAACAACGAATTTCAGAGGAAAAAGAAAGTTAGAAACACAAGGAAATAACAAGTGAAAAGAAACTACTTTCTCTAGCTCAACAGCAATCAAATAATGAAAATGTGGTCACAACAATGAAATCAGGTCAAACATTGAAGGTATCAAAGCAGATCAGGTCCTTCCAAGCATATATAAGAGGCATCACTGAGGAAAAAAGATCCTGAATGGCAGCACATTTTTACAGAATTTTGTACACTAAGGGTAACTACCAGGTATTAAAAAACCATAATTAGCCATGCAATTGAAGACTAATTACTTCACCTCCACATAATTCCTTGACTGTGGGGCAACCAAACCCAGTCTAGAAACACATGGCATGGACTGTATCTAAGAAGCATATCAGAACTTTCTGATCCAACTAGTTAACACCCTGCATCTCAAAGCAGTCTAACATCCCTGGCCTGTTTGATGAACTTCTAAAACCATAAAAGCACTAAAAATTCATTTTGCAAGGGACCTCTGAAGATCATTGAGTTCAAACCTCTGTTCAAACCAGGGTCAATTAAGAGACTTAAACTTTTCCACAAGACATCACTATTTTTGGCAAGTTCTGGCAATTCTGCACTGACTAAAAGAGTTTGTCTGCATTGTCAGTATTTCTGCTTGCACATTTTTCACAAAGAGTCTGAAAATGTTTCTGACTCTATGTAAGCGTTAAAACCAAATGAAACAAAACCACAGAGCTAATGATGCTTGGCACAAAAAGGGAAAGGGAGGAAGGAGGGAATTGCTAGAGCAATCTTAATCCAAGTCCATTGTTTCAAGAAGCTGAAAGCATCATGGGCAAATCCATTCTTATTCATATGACCCCCCACTCCCCTAGTTTGAGACACTTATATAACAACATCTCTCCCAGCATGGTGTAGCACAAGTAATTGGCAAGAATTGTTTTATCTCCCATCTGCTGCCAATATACTGGGTTATCAGGCCTTCATGAGTGATGCCCTTCCTAAAGGCCTATTTAATAATCAATTCATGACACTAGTTGCTGTCTTTGGCCTGACCTGGAATTGTTCCCTATTCACACTCCTGAAGAAGCACTGTAACATGAACAGAAGTACCAGCTCATTTGCACCTGCAGAGCTATTCAGAGGGACCCTACATCAGCAAAATAGTGACAGAAGTATGTTTACCCCTCATGTAAAAAAAAAGTAAAAAAAGCAGTAAGGCTATGCAGGGCTATACTTAAAATCTGACCTGTCCACAGGCTGCTGTGACTAACATTTCATTGGATTCTAATCATCTGTCCCAACACCACAGGAAAACCCATTGAAGCCACCTATCACCACCAGGTTTCCCACATAACCACAACAAAATGCAAAACCCATGTTCTTAAAATATGCTTTTTAATTACTTCATGTTTGTGAAAAATTGAGTTTGGACAAGATTCTCAGCACAAAAATTATAACACATTTCAAGCAGAGAATTAGTGTGCCAGGTTTCACATTCAGGAGTGGCTGAATTAGCAGTATTCTGCTAACAGACTTTTTGGTTTAGTCCCATCTCTCTTCCCCGCTCCCTCCTCACACACCTTTTTTGTTTTGAGAATGCAGAATAAATAAGATCATTTGGTTTAATGAACATGCCGTGTGCTCTGTGCACAGGGTAAGAGTGATGCATCACCTTAGTACTCAAAACAGGGCATTTCTCTTTAGGCCAGAACTGGGCTATGAGTCAGCTGCACAAAAATGAATGCTAAGCCTTTCAGAAGGAATTCCATTTGCTAAAAAAATTGTCAGAGAAATGAAGTCTAAAGAAGATTAAAATATGTCCTCTTCTAAAAATTAAAGGGTAAATGCAAATTACTTCTATCACTTTGTTGAGGCAACTCATTGTCAGGCATATTTCAGGGTTTTACCTTTTTCCATTATAAAATGTCACTGGTTTAGAACTTGAAATGAAATTCCCTATATTCCCTTCTCTACTTCCAAAATGAACCTTCTCATGCTTAATATAAAATGGGTAAAACAGCAGCCTTTTTGGATTAATTTCCTAGTCATTCAGCTTTTATCACGTGTACTCTCATTCTTTTGGTTGCAAGCACCTATATCCAATACAGTAAGACTGACAGCTAACACATTAGGTGTCAAATAGGACCAGTATGTGTACGTGTTCATACACACACACTTTGGAGTAGGATGGTCACTTAGGCCTTATTTATCTTATTGATTATGGCAGCAGATGATACTCTGCAAAACTATTAAAATACCAGTACTAGTCATTAGGGTCTGTTATAGAGTTGTACAAAAATTGTTACTTGCTATTTTTGACCTACAGTTCCTTATCTGCTGGCAAAACTCTTTTACACAGCAGTATTAATACTGTAGTTACTTTCTTCAGCATCCAGACAAGAAACCTGTATGTTCAACATTCAGTCACTTAAAAGTGTTTAAAAGTTTGTCTGCTTATTTCAGCAATATCACAACAGTTCCAGTTAAAGATGTCCCCTTTACCCATTCTGCCTCACAAAAACCCCCTCATGTTCTAACATCATCTCAGTCTGAACAAAGCTGCTCCTCTAATTAGTGTCTCCTGTCCTCCTATGTAATTAATGATTTAATTACACTTGACTAGTGTTTCTGGAGGAGAAAATCACAGTTTATATTCTTTTATATTCTATTATATCTGTAACTTTGGTTACTAAATTTCTGAGTTGTACCAAGTGGTACATGAATAATAGCCACAAAGGTAACAATGGAATAGAAGAAGTATCAGTAAAGTCTTGATTTAGCCTTTGAGATTTATTTGGATATTAAGTAAGAGCTGCCAAGTGGAAAATCAGAATTCTCTAATCTGTAAACTACACAAAATTAAACCTAAGGAAGGCTATTTCTACCAAAGTAATTACATTGATTACCATTTTGTTCTGATGGTCTAGAATTAGCTTTCCTATTTCCACAGGAACTTCTCCCAGCAAGTGTATTATTTTGTTCCAAGAAGAAAAATTATAGGAACATTTCAGAAGTTGTGGGCTTGACTTCATATTACTTATAAAACACACACTTTTTTTCTCTAACCAATCTATCTGTTACTGAATTTACTTTGTTTAAAGCATGAGCTTCCTAACTACTTAAAGTAATCATTGAGCTAAATGTAATTCCAACAAAAAACCCAAGAAAATAAGAAATAACTGTGTAGTACCTCTCCTTTAGCCCCAGAACCCATGTGAGCATGTCCCATGTCCATTTAAAACACAAGATGAGTTCATTCCCACTGAAGTAAGCAGTTACTGCAAGAGAACTCAGCCTAATTCAGACAAGAATTTTTTTAAAAAGTATTTACAGTAATAATACATGGGGAATGCACAGTGTATGATGCTGATATTAAAGAAGAATTTGATAGTTTGAGTCAAGACCAGGAGTCAAGGCCCAAATGTCATCCAATTCTTCCACCACCCTACACGTTAAGATCATGCTTAGCATCAGGCTCCAGCATCCCTACCAAATGGGCAGCAAGTAGTTATAGTTTCTTATTGGTTTACATTCAGAATTTTGGTAAATTCAATACAGTTAACCAACAGCTACTCTGTCAGTTCCTCTAAATTTTCTTGGGAAAGCTAATCCAGATTCACAAAGAACCTTCAAGAAACAAATTGAGATCACTACTTTTATCAGCATATAAACTATGAGACCTATTTTAATTTTTATTTACCACAGTGTAATACCATTATTTGGTAGCTTATGACTTAAATATTTCATAAGTCATGATTTACTCCTGCCTAATTCAGGCCAAATAAAATCCCTTAGAGATAGTTTTTTTGATCCATTCTATCTTTTCTGAACCTCACATGACTGTGAAAACAAATAGACTGTTTATATTTCAGGAAAGATTGTCTGGGAAATACATGAATAGTTTACAAACACTCAAAAATTTTTGTAAACTTCTCATCAAAAACTCAAGAACTCAAGAAATCACCCCCTATCTCTGCAAAACTGTCTCAAAGGTTAATTTCCCCACACTGCCCCAACCTGGCCTGATTGAGGGCAGGTGACAGACACCTGGTGTGGCTCTGACCTTATCACAGGAGCTCCATGCACAAGATGATTGATTCACATAGAGCAAGCATGTTTTGAAAAGAGCCAGTCCTCACTTTGTAGTTACAGTGGATATGGGTGTCCAGCACTAATTTCAAACCGGTCAGAGTAGCTCAGTGTGCAAAGCAGCACTGATCCCTAGCCAGAGCACTCTCACAGCAAGGCTTTTTCTTAAAAGTTTTTTTTTTACTCACTGGCTTTGGCTAGCTGCTTGACCTGTCTTCCCACTGTTCCAGTGTGTTCCTAGTACCTTCTGCATGACTGGCTTGTGCAGCACTGAGTAGTTCTTTGTTATAAGGAGGATGCCCATTATACAAATTATCAAATGAAATATAAGTGAGTTTTTCATACCCTTCTTGGTCAAGGTCAAACGTTCAGGTCAGCAAGACTGTGAAGCCATGAGAAGAAGTTCCCTGTGATATTGTGTCTCAATGAGTCTTACCACATATATTGAGCTACTCCTTTGCAAAAAAGTTAAACAGCAATACAATATATTTGAATACACTTGTTTCATTTATTGTTTAAAACAATAAATATGTCCCTATTTATTCTCTGTAAGCAGAAACAGGAATTATTGGCATAGCTGGCAAACCCTTTGGCTTTGTTTTACAAAGATGATGTAAAAGGCTATTATGTACCAATCTGGAATTTTCTCACAAAATTGTCCCTTTTCATGTTTCTTTCTCATACCACATAGTCTTCTAAGTCGTTAAATAATAACTAACAAAACTATGCTGTTTAATTATTAACCAATCCATAGCTTTCCTTGTCCCATGGTTAATTTACTTCATACTTCCAAGTAAACTTGTGCCTGATTTCCAAATACTGCAGAGTGGTTTCAAGTCTAACCTAGCAGAAACAAGGATCTCTGTTTTGCATCAGCAAAGTTTCATGACTTATTTTTTGTTGCTGTTTAAAACTAGAGTTGATAAAACAGGAAAGATTTGCCTGCATGGTTTGCTTTCTGCATGATATTTTTTAAAAATATACCAAGGATGGATCAAAAGTTATGGAACTAACCAACCATGTTTCCTAAAATACCTGAAGTTTTCCAGTGGTTCAGTGTGAAGACAGTATATCAAAAGCCAAATGAAGATGAGAGCCATTTACTTAAAAACTTTCTACTGCCAGCTTCACAGTTAACTCATGGCAATACAAGAGGAAAAAACAAACAAACAAAAAAAGGAACTATAATGATTCTAATGCAGGCACATTTGAACCTGCTGGCACACAAAGTATTGATTTCAACTGAACTAAATTTTATTCTTTCCTTCATTTTTTTATTACTCCACTTTGAGATTATCCAGGGAATACCTGTTGATACCTACCTTATTTCTAAAATACTTTATCTTCAATTAGAAGCAGAATCAAACTTTTCAAAAAATGGACTGGATACAAGAATTTATGTCAAAAATAAGCATGAATTTTTTAGATTTCAGCATTCAAGTCATTGATTTTGAGTCCAAGGCTCCTAACTAGCTTCACAGGTCTTCCTGTGAAGATTCCCTCTCCTCTCTCCTACACCACTCTGCCTAATTTGTGAAGTTTAGAAACAGAACCAAGGGCTTCCTTTGGGCATCATGGGACTCGTGCTACTGAAGCAAACCTTCAATATCCAGCATGAAAGCAAAATGTTCCTTTGCCACTTGCTGCAAGACTGAGAACTGGAATACATTTCTCTAAGATGAAGGAAAGATAAGAAAGGTTATTTAAAGATTGGGTCCTAAGGAAAGATTACTTAGAAGATTGAACTATTGATCTAATTCTCCTCCTTGCCTCCCACTAACCTGATCTCTCCAACAATTTTGTTCTCATTAGGAAATTTCAGCATCATTTGTCAGAGAAGAGACAAGAGGCAAATCCTACATGTTCTGAGAAAATCTGCTGCTGTGCAGAGGACACAAACCCCAAGTCATTGCTTCTAATGAGGGAATGACTAGAGCTCTGAGTTCTGTTTTCAAGCCTGGCTGACTCAGTTGAGCAACCAGCACATGTTTTGGGCTTTGAAACAGCTATAGCATGAGCTGTGACCTGCTCATCCTCCCTAGCAGCAGAAAGAGGCATGAGGGCACCCTCACATGCATGGATATTAAAAGGAGAAGTCGTAGGGAGAAAGCACACACTTATTTAAAGACTGTCAGTGCAATGTTCTGCAGATCTCCTGGCTTGTGCCCAAGCCATCCACCAACTCACAGCATACTTGCTAAAGGAGAAGGTCAGACCAAAGGTGCAAGGGTCACTCAGCAAGATGTGCCTAGCCCAGCATAAAAGTGAGCCATCAGGAGCTCTAGCCAAATGCAATAGTTCAAAGGCCTCAATCAGCCATCCAGTCGGGTCTCAAACCCTTTTGAATGAACTGGACCCATGTTAGCCCAGGGATTGCAACATCCATGATGAATATTGAATGGGAATGAATGATTGCATCTTGAGTGCTGTGTCCAGTTCTGGACCCTTAGTTTAGGAAGGACACTGAGATGCTTGAATGTGTCCAGAGGCAACAAGGCTGGTGAGGGGCTTGGAACACAAGCCCCATGAGGGACAACTGAGGGAGCTGGAGCTGTTTAGCCTGGAGAAAAGGAGACTCAGGGGTGACCTTATCACTCTCTACAGCTTCCTGAAAGGTATTTGTAGTCAGGTGGGCGTTGGTCTCTTCTCCCAGGCAACCACTGACAGAACGAGAAGACACAACCTTAAGCTATGCCAGGGGAAGTTTAGGTTAGACATCAGGAAAAAATTCTTCACTGAAAGAGTGATTGGCACCGGAATGATCTGCCCAGGGAGGTAGCAGAGTCACCATCCCTGGATGTAATTATAAAAAGACCGGATGTTGCACTCAGCGCTATGGTTTAGTTCACGAGAAGGTGTTAGGTCATAGGTTGGACTTGATGATTTCAAAGGTCTTTTCCAACATAGTTTATTCTATGATTCTGTGATTCTGTGATTGTGGAATTGTCCTTCCAGGCATGATAATACTATCTCCTTGTGTGGGCAACCACCTAGAGAAAGCCAGAAGCTGCTGATAGCTCTTGATGATCTGCTGTGGGTGGGACCTCCTGGATAATGATGTCTCTCTGGAAACTCTTTTTTTTCCAAAAGCAGCAGGCAGTTGCTACTCCTCTGACTCACTCCAGGAGTAACAACAATACTTTATTCTCTACTGAGTTTTTAAGTCAAGAGCTCCTTTTTATTAATACATATAAACTTAAAGACTCTAATAATAAATGCAAGCCTTTTATCCAGTGTATGGAGTCTGCTCATAACAAAAGATGGAAAGTGAAGTAAAACAGAGAGCAAGCAGGTCCAAACCTACATGTGCATTCATGTTCCTATACTTTATTTTCTGACAAATTTGACTCTGAATTTATTAATGCCATGATTCTTGTGTGTCTCATTGGGAATGTGGACCCAAGCCTGCATGCTTGCAGGCTCAGCCTAAGAGACACAAAGCATGTAGGCACCAGCTGAACTCCTTTCCCCAGACCAGTATCAACCTTGCACTCCACTTGCTCACATGCAAAAGCCATACTCAGAAGAGCAGGTGATAAGGGTATACTGAAGATTATTGGAAGCTGATCTATAGGCACCTGGGCCCATAGATTAATTTATAGTCATGCTCTTTACTGCACAGTTGATTTAAACCATGCCTTGTAATCAATCCATGTTTCTTGTACCAGCTCATTGCAGAAATGCATTTTCAAGGAAAAATGGTAGCAAGTACTATATATGTAACAGAGAAGTACTATTCATCCATGGTATTCTATTTTCAACAGCTGCTTCATACCCATGTATTTTAAGAGACACACTGGTGCTACTTCAAAATCTCTGGGATTAAAGCCATGATCTAAAAGCTTATTCAAGTCGTGTTGAAACATAGTAGGCTGTGAGGCTGAACATAGTCTGACAACTAATGCAGACATTAAAGTTATAGGAATCTAGCATATATGGCCTACATTTAGGGTCAAAGTGGGTAAATCTCAAAGTTACTTCAACTCCTCTCACAGTGCTGCATCTAGCTGCTCTCACATCAAGTAGGATTTTTGAAAATATATATTGATAGTAGGCTGGTAAATTGTTTCACAACTAATCTTGGATGGCTTATGTGCTGCCATCATAGGGATAGGCTTATTGCCCTCTTAAAACCTTGCTTAGATCAGCAATCTATCCTTTTTAGTTCAAATATTTCAAGCTGAGATAACAACCTTTTTTTTGCAAATGGGATTCCTAAATGTCCACCTTTGAGAATGAGGAGATCATGACTAATGGCCATACTTCCAAAAATCAGCAGCTCTTCAGATGTTTTCTGTGCATTTCATTTGCAGATTCACTTAAACACTTCATCTATCATTAATCCCAAATGCTGTGGCTCCATAACAACCCTTTTGAAGAGATGAAGCTGAAGGAAAATGAGGAATAGAACATTTTTCAGACTGAACTTCCATGCCAAGTGAATACCACAGTTATCAGAAAATCACAGAATTGCTTAGGTTGGAAAAGACCTCTGA